>CAJNDV010034048.1:4161-31833 GCA_905221635.1 Symbiodinium sp. CCMP2456
ACGCATGGGGCTACCATAACTCTAGTAACTCTACTTGCTGCAATGCTAAAAGCATCTTGGCATGATGCCGCACGCTTGGTAAACGACGGCCTTCGGCCCCTCCGCAGGGAGGGGTGGCAATGGTGGAAGGGGCGGCAACGCGGAAGTCTCTGCCTGCAGGATGACCATTCGTTTGAGCTGTCGGGCTTGAGGGTCCCGGGTTTACCTGAAATTTCAGCATCAAGCTCTAGATTCAATTTCGCGGATCGAACAAGGACAGATGAGCGCTGTCTTGTGGGTGGCTGAGGTTCCATCTTGACACTGCTGCACTACTGGTACTTGCAATGTCGGCAATTCACGGAATCGCAAATCCCGATGCATTGTACCAGGAATACAAACGGCACTTCTCGGGCAAAGGATACCATGTCATGTATCCACGACTTCGGCCGCTTTAGATGCTCGCCTTTAGATCCAACTGGATTGCACTACATATGCAACCGGTGATATAGTCATAGCCATCAGCAGCGGCATCAGACTAACCAGTGTACATGGCACATGTGCAGAAACCAGCCGTTGCATAGACACACAGTATAGCCCAAAGGCATGTGTAAGCTTCTGCGTACATGTCCTTGAAAGAAGGCTAGTGACTAGTGATAACTTCAGAACCGAGCTTATAGGATGTTGAGCGATGGTGCGTGACTTTCAACTGCCTGAAACAAATCGCACTGTCTAAAATCCGTGCCTGACACAGCACATGAGCGCATGAGCTCGAAAAAAGAGCGAATCGCTTTCTGCTCCTATGCCACGTCACGACCATTCTTTTTGTTGGTATTCAGGGGTACTTCTATGGTGATGATGAACATGAAGCATCTACCTAGTCACATGCGGGCGTTCTTGTAAGCAGATCACCAACAGAGCAACCATGATCATCATCATCATCACCACCATCATCATCATCGTCATCATCATCATGATCATCATCACCACCTCATCACCATCACCATCATCACACATACCCCTCGCCATTTCCCCATCATCTTCATCATTGAATCGCAATCGCCAGCAACATGATCATCAACAGCATCGTTGCACACACACACACACAGAGCATCATGGGCCTCATCATTATTGTTATCGGCCGACCTTCCCGCTACCCGGCAGCGGTGGCAGTGGCGGCAGTGGGGGCAAGTCAGGTGGCTGTGCCTCGAGATGGTTCGAGTAGCACTACGCCTGACATCCTGTCCTGTCATTCACCTCGCCATTGTGTCGGGCCAGCCGCTCTTTCAAAGCTCACGGTCGATTCGAAGAGGATGCTTGGTGAGGAGGACAAAGAATAAGATAGGATCGGAACATGATGAAGCAGGGGCGGTGATGATGACGAGGATCGTGATGAGGAAGCGGAAGGTGCGGCTGCTGCTGCTGGTGGCGGTGGCGGCGGTGGCAGAGGCGGTCCAGCGATGCCGGCTGACGATGTGATGATGATGATGATGATGATGATGATGATGATGGTGGTGGTCATGACGATGATGGTCATGACGATGGTGAGGGCGATATTGGTGGTGCTGTTGACGCCGGTGGTGGCGATGGTAGAAGTACGGTTGTGAAGCTCGAGGGGTTGATCACTAGCGCCCAGATGGCACAAAGTCACTCTGTTAGGTGATATCAGGAAGCCACGTGCAGTTTAGACGCTGAAATAAGGACTTGTGCAATCTCTCACAGCTCGAAACTCCTGAGACCAAGGCCCACAACGGCAGGGCTGCCGCTCGGGGCTTGCCCGGCCGCCTGCCAAAAGATGCGGGTTGCGAACGATGTGCGAGTGAAGGTGGATTTTGGGCAGTTTCGGGAGGTCCATCTCGGGAGATGCCAGCGCAAGGCATCGCGAAGCCCTGCGACCCTCAGCTGTGGTGGTCCTGACCCTGAGCGGTGAAACCAAAGGCCGAAATCATGGCGCCTCCTCGCGACAACGCCTGCCGCCACCGCCGCAGCGGTTGCAGCAAGTGCAAATGAGGCGCCTGGGATGTGTTTCCTAGATTGTGGTTGGTATACACCCTGGTAATAAAGAAAGCTGGGACAAGGTCGGGTAGAAATCATTGGGAAGGTAAGCGGGTGGGCAATTCAATGACGTGACATAACACGTTAGACACAAGGAATGTGCCCTGGGAGAGCTCTGTAAATTGCGAGGGCTCGAAGACAGAAACGGAGCCTACCCAGTCCAGCGCGTTTACTTGCCGCATACAGCGTGGTACACACCATGGGCTTTTACCTTAGTGCGGGAGGAGCACACGAAGGGAGGTTCCGCGAGACGCGGCTCTCGGTGCTGAGGTGCATAGTTTGCGCTCATGTTCTTTGCCGGGATCCGTCGGGCCTCGTCCCTGAACCAGCCAGGCCCATTGTAAATTCCAATACACTGGGCCCCTTTCTGACCACTTTGGCCGTGCTCATAAATCCTGCCAGTATATGCATTAACTGTGGCAAGCAAGCATTAGCGCAGTCCTGAATGAATCTGGTGGTCCCTTGGTGGTCTCCTGGTCGTCATCGGTCGTGGTCGTCACGGTCGTCGCGGTGCTCGATCACTGTTTGCTGTTTGCGGATCTACGCGGACATTTTCCAGGACGGAGAGCGTTGATTTTCTCTGCAGAAATCCAGAAAAAAGTCAACCGTGCACTGAAAGCTCAAGAGATTGCTGCTTGCGACTTGCGAGACGAACTGTGCAAGACGCAAGTGGGTCCCCGGAAAGTCTTTCGGGAAGCCACCTCGTTCAGGCGGTTCATGCACTGCACCAGGTTGCGAGGCATACCTTTCGCGACGGATGTTAAGAAATTCGGTTAGGGCTTCAGATTACGGTAGCCTGCGCAGACGCGATTGCCCTTTCTCAAAGCCACGTGCAAGACTCTAGAACCTATATGACTGTTCATGCATGTCAATCATATCCAGGCGTGGCCCCTTGCACCCTAGGCCTCCAGCACAGATCCCAACTTCCTCAAACTTGAAGTCGAATCCGAACCATTCATTAGTGCTCCGACTGCTGTGGGCAGGCCGACAACATCTTACTCCCATACTGCTTCAACCCATCTCAACACCGAGCAGACCGAGCACACGAAAACCACAAGTCGTGTTGACCTCATGCGCTGAACGCCACCGGAGCATTGCCTGAAGACGGGCAGTGCGGGCGGCGCCGTCCCAAGGGCGAAGGCCTGCCATGGTTTGTAGGCATCCCATGCCCATCGTTGCTGGAATGATGGACAGCACGTTACGACCACGATGACAAGATAACTGGTATGACTAGTACTACCCAAACGACTGCATGCTCTGCTGCTTCTTGCTGCTGCTCACCTCCTACTAGGTCTGCAATATAATCAGAACTCTACACCAATTCCGACTCCTACTAATTACCTGCTGAGAAATTGAGATCTCTGAGCATGATCTCTGTGATACAGGAATGGCGTGGCATGGCATAACATAGAACTGCGTGGGTGTGGGCACGACGTAGAAAACATTAGGCATCAAGGCAGTAAATACAATTGCCACTGGAATGGCAAGTCTGAAGGTACCACTACAATGGCTAATTGCCCACGGAACTGGTAGGAGGAGAGAAGGAGAGCAAGAAGCCCTCTGTGTCGCCGCAGGTCATCCCCTCAGCCTGCCTACCTGAACAAACTCGAACTGTCAGGTTTCCACTGAAGCTGCACTCACCAGCCCTGTCCCCAGAAGAGCCCACCTCAGACAGCGCCATTGCAACAGTGGAAGCTGCTTAGGACATCGGTCTCGGATAAGTTAGTTGAAAGCTGAAGGAGGTAAGCTCTCCGGGTTTACACCGAACCATCCCATGTGATGCACTCTTAATTCTTCTCGAAGCGCTTCTCACTAAGGACAGCTCGGGAGGGCGGGCAGTCCAATTGGCTGGGATCGGGTGAAGGTGGAGCTGGGGCCCTATAAGTTAGAGAGCCTTGGATACACCCAGTGTCGGCTCACAGGGAAAGAGCTGCGGAACGGCGCATGCAGGAGAAGCTCCAACAACCGGGAGCTGATCAAAGTCGCGGAAGGTGCACAATCATCCCCGGCGACTGAGTGAGAACTGAGGCTTGGGGTTAGCTTCGACTTCGACTGCCTTTGGGCAAGTTCTCGAGGCTCCTCCGAGCCTTGAGCTCCACACTGTTGCACGTGAAGCTTGATACTTGAAGGGCCCAGCCAAGAAAACCGGCCTTTAGATGGATCGCTATCTACATGCTGAAAAGCCGGAAACCCAAAACACGAATGGAACATAATCTCATGTAAGCAAGCCCAACTCAAGCCAACCAGTGCCAGCTTTTGACAAGCCTTCACTCTCACGTGATGCCATGGTGGGATCGCGTATAGGCTTGCCGACAAGTGCCGAAAGCGAAGCACGAGAGTACGGAGTACGTGTGCGTGATGAAGCCGCAGTGTGCAAATCACTCGAAATCCGAACCTAGCTGCTGAGTCCCTGTGACTGACAGTAAGGTGAAGACGGTGATGGTGATGATGATAATGGTAGTGATTATGATGATGACGATGATGATGGTGGTGATAGTGATAGTGATGGTGATGGCGAGATGATGACGATCATGTTGATGATGATAACGATGATGGTGATGATAATGATGGTGATGAGGATAATGGAGATGATCATGACTATGGTGACGATGGCGATCGCGATGGCGATGATGATGTTGTTGATGGTAACTATGGTGCCGATGACGATGGTGATGGTGGTGATGACAATGACGATGGCCATACTAATGATCGCAAGGATGCCTATGCAGGCAAGGACCATCACTACGACATGGCTGAACGTGATGCTTCGTACAGGATGATCGGGAGATGAATCAATGGAGGTGAGGAATGATCATGATGACGATGACGATGATGATGATGGTAATGATAGTGGTTGTGGTAGTGATGATGTTGATGATGATGATAATGATGATGATGATGAAGATGAAGATGATGATGATGATGATGATGATGATGTGGATGATGGTGAAACTGACGATGGTGACGAGGACGAAGAAGAGAGGGAAGTGGTGACGGCGACGAAGAAGAGAGGGAAGTTCATGTTAGTGGTGGTGGGAGCATGATGATGAGGAACATGGCTTGAACATAATGCAGCCAGTGTGCTGATGCGGGTCGATGCTGCCGTGCTGTTTATTGTTATCATGACTGAACCACAAGCATCGCGGTTCCTGCTATGCTTTACAGGCTCGCTTTCGGCCTCGGATTCGTTAGCACAGCCAGAAACTTGCAAGGTGCAGCCAACGCCCTGGCATGCTTATTCAGTCCATACACAATAGCTGACGGCTATGATGCTATCAGTGACCATCATCATCATCATCATCATCATCATCTTCATAGGTTGGATCATGATGAAGCGACACTTCCGACAACAATGACATACCCTAACAGAGCATTGTAATTACAGTTACGAGTGACACTGATCTACACAGCAAGCCTGTTGGCGAATATGGCGACTGGTACTAGCAATACAGATTTCCGCCAAATGGAACTGCGGCGTCGGAGGCTTCCTGCACAGCTGCACGGACGGGGAGGCCAACTCCTCCACCCGGGAGCATGCACCAGGAAGCAGGATTCGTGGCCCGCGAGCTTGGGTCTTTATTGGATGCCTTTAGGCTTCAAGGTTTCAGCGTCTTGAAGTTGCTTCGGATTGAAAGCTGCAATCCGATCTTCGGCAAGAACTTCTTCCAGTAAGGCGGCTGAGGTCGATTCCTCGCTTCCTGAGATGCGGAACGCATCATTCAGCTTGGACGGCTGCGAGAACAAGCACCCACAGCGGCCATCTTGCAATCCGGCGCTGCGGGCTTGATCTCAGAAATATGCAGAAATGTGCAACGAAATCAATGTCGCCTTCACTGAGGTTGTGGGGATGTGGCTTCTTCATGGCTCATGACCCACCGAATGCACTACCAACAGCGGCATGAACAGGAATCATCATTGCCATGGGCCCTAACGATGCTGCGGTTTGATCATCCTATTGAGCAAAATCGAAAGCATGAGCACGTAAGAAAAGCATAGAAGAGCCGCAACATCCCCACTACCTTGAATTGGGCTTGTACGGGTGGCCTCTAAAGCCTTGCGCGAAGCAACACATCACTGCCGTGTCTTTCTGCCAGTGGCTTCGCCCCATCTGCCCGATGTTGTGCGCTTGCGGATTGCGTGTGCTGATCTGGACAAGATCAGGACAATAGACACTAAGTGACCCCAGATACTAGCGACCCCTCACGAAACCCAAAAGATACATAGAGCAGGGGCCGGGGCATGTCAGACAGCCGGCGGCCAGCGGCAGCGGCGGGTGCCCAAGCAGGCCAGAGTGCGGGACAAGGTTTGGCGTGGGCCGAGAGGCTCACTCGAAACCATGAGAAAGCTTCCGAAAACTCGTCGCCGAGGCCTGGGTTCGTCCCCAGCCTGCAGTCACTGAAAGCAGTATAGGAGACAGCTAATGCTGCCGATCTCCTACACTTCTCCATTTCCGAAAAAAGGTGAACGTCGCGGCGATGCATTGTTGAAACCCGCAAAGCTGCGAAGGTCACACCTCCGATCCCTCCGATCTCCATGTCCCCGGCTCGAGCTAGCCGGAGATGCTGATAGACATGCTCATGCTGGTTCCGCACTAACATCATCTTGCCGGTACATCGACATCAGGAGCTGACTCTGCGCAAGAAGGACACGCGCACAGCTGGCTTTTGCCGATGTGCATTCCTTTCACAAGGCTCCAACCGCGCTCGGAACCCCTCAGTGGTAGAAAGAAGGAAGTTGCTGGACTCCAGAAATGCTCTCAACGACCCTTTAAGGCCTTCCAAAATCGTTCGCAAACATCTACGTTTCTCCGAAAATGCCTCCATTGGGGCCACGGCGGCTACAGTTCGAACGTGTATGTCCGAAACAAACCGAGCTCGACCTTGCAGCCATGCATCTTGTATTGACAAATTGCATAATTACACTGTAAAGCTACACTGCGAAGCTTCCGAAGAGTTATAAGGCTCCAAACCTATAGTCTTTGGCGGCCAGTGTCGGCTAGAAACCTTTGGGCTTCTCCCTGGGCAAAAATAGCAACAGGCATGCCTGTGAGCACACCCGCTGCCCTGTACTTCTGTACGTTACATCCTTGCATCTCGATGCGCTCTGCAGCCAAAACACTGCACCAACGCCGCGCACTGAAACTCGTGGACGAAAGTCGGAACACAAAAAGGATATCACGTGATACTGTCATGTCGATTCATACCCATTCAGGCTCTGACCATCGCCCCTCAACAAAGCAAGCAGGCCAAACGCGCAAAATGCACAGTAGCGAGAAGACACCATCCCCCTTTGAGGCCCAAGAATGTGGAAACTCAGATCGAAAGCGCAAACATCATTTTCTACCATATCAAGTGACCATCACGTTATCCTAGCAACCGAAAGAAGCAGTGCTTGAGTGCTTTGGGCTTCACTTCGGGCTCTGAGCACCTAGGAAGGCTGCGTCGGGATCACTGCAAGGATCGTGTTCGGGATCGCTCTGAGCGGCTCTCGGCAAGGCGTGCATTGCGACCAAACCCTTCGATTCATCGTTCCGAAGACCTCAGATCCTAACCCGGTGTCCTTCTCGTCAGCTCTGAGCAAACAACCCCTGGTTTTCAAAAGCTCCGTGGAATCTTGAAGAGAGAACATGACATGGTATATGTAACCACAACCAACAAGCTTTCAAGTGCTTGAATAAACCAAACCAAGATCCTAAACCCGAACTTTCAAAGCCTCCGAGAACCAGGGGTCACACCCACGTCAGAAGCCGCTGTAGCTTTCTACGAAAGGCCCAGCCGGAAGGAGCCTTGATTCACAGCATCGCCGGCTTTAGGAAAGCAGCAGCATCAAAAGCAGCATGTGCAATGGCTATCGGCATGAAGCCTAATCGTGACGCGCACAGTGCCAGCGGCAGTACGAACAACCGACCTCCGAATGGGGTGCGCCCTCTTGCTCCGAATGCGGTCACCCCAACGCTGCATTCCAGAAACTCTGATGCTCACGGCATCGGAAAGATCTGAAGTACATGAAGCTCGCTTCTTCTGTGAGGACCACTTACGCGTCTAAAGGGGAACCCATTTAGAGGAAGTGCGGAGGCATCTGTGCATTGCAACGTTGAAGGGCGACAATGCCTCAATAAGCAACGCTACAAGGCCAAGCGAAGCCCTGAAGAAGAAATAGTTTCCCATTTGAGCTGGGGCGCAGAAGTGGCACAAAGGGCCTCTGTTGGAGATTGACGGCTTCCCTCAGAGGCACCAGATGTCGGCAAAGAGGGATTGATTCCCTTGCTCTAACTTTAGTTCGCGCGTGTAGCTGGGAGCGATAAGTTAGCACAGAGACTGTTAGAAGTCTGCATCCGGAAAACATGAACCAGAACCTCTGCGCAATGGGCTTGCAGCAAGATGCCTGTTTCGAAATCCAATGTGTCCGCCGAGAGTCACTGAGGACAGCCAGTTCTGTGATGAAGGTCGTCCTCGAATCGCCTCGACATGCATCGGAGGGAATTGGCAGCTGCCGTCAGGCTTCAACATGCTTTAACACATCTGCTGTTCACTTCTAGTGATATGTGCAGCGGTGATGTACAAAGTGCCGGAAATCGAGTCATCCATCCCTCAAGTGTTTCAAGACAAGAAAGGTTGAAGAAAGCACCAAGGGCGGGCTTGGGTGGGGGATCGGTTGCAGGGAGGGAGTCTCATGATATGATGGTGGTGATGATGATGACGGTGATGGTGGTGATGATGATGATGATGATCGGAGGAGGAGCAAGAGGAGGAGGAGGAGGTTTAGGCACGCCACCTGATCATGGTAGTTGCGATGATACCATCACCGGAGGGTGAACATGATGATGTTGCAATGTATTTCGTCGCCCTTCCTGTTTACAGCTAACCTATTCTTGGGACAATTACCATCGTGGAAGCCCCTTCGACCCACCTTCCGCCTTGTCTTGGCGGATCCTTCCTCAGCTGCAGGAAAGGTGGGTTGGACAGATCTAGGCTTTGGCACGCGTAATTCTGGAATGTCTGGGAGTGGCCCTCCTTGAGTGGAGCAGCCCGTCGGTGTCGTACTCGTGGGGCATCTTCGATGCTCTCACTCCCTGCTCTCCTGCTGGGCTTCGCCCGAGTCTGAGGAAGAGGGCGCGCCTAATACGGTCTAGGCCCAGGCTTGGCTTTAACTTAGGTTTGGGTTCAAAAATTTGGCTTTTGGTTCATATGTGGCAGCGGGATGGCAGAAGTCGGTTGAAGGGCCATCTGCGGGTGAGGGAAGGGGCCTTCTTCATCCACCGGGGTACGCGAGAGTTGTTGTCGTTGCGGCCGCTACACGCACAGAGTTCACAAAAGATACTGCGAACTTCTGCTATGGAAGGTTGATGCATTCGGGTGAATCTGATGATGATGGTGATAATGAGGAGGAGGAAGACCATGACCATGATGGTGCTGATGCTTCTCATGGCGGTGGTCCGAGGTGGTGTCAACAGTAGTACTGACAATGACCAAGAGCCAACTTGCGACATAGTGACATTATGCGAACAATGGCAGCACCGGTGTTTGGCAACAAACAACCATCTGACTGCAAGAAACTGTTCGTCATGTGCATACGTGTTATAATCAACAGTGACGGGTATTCGTGATACTTGAACTCATGCTGAAAAACGAACCTCGATCATGATCATCATGATCATCATCATCACCGTTCATATCATCAGGTAAGTTTGTGATTTGCAATCCCTGTAAAATCATTGATGCAGTTAAACCCGAAAAAACGAAAGGAAGCAAATGACCAAAAGTGAACATTTGCGTCCGAAAACAGCACCTGACCGAATGTGAACTGCAAAGCATAAATCCTAGTCATTCCGAAAGACAAAGCTACGGCCAAATGCGATCAGCAAATCGAAACCAGAGGTAACGCCGAAACAGAGACTCTACTGAAACGCTGAGGCTAAGGCTTTAGGCTACAGCCTACAGCTTTCCCCGGCCCTGCCGCGGCCCCAGTCTGCCGGGCTCGCACGGCAACTTTGTTAAAAAAAAACAGGCGAAACAAAGCGAAAAAAAAACACACACACACACACCACAAAACGCGCAAAAAAAAAACAACACAAGTGAACCAAAAGCGAATGAAAAGCTGGTTTGCAGCCGTCTGCCTCACGCAAACGTGACGTAATGTAAAAGCGATTGCGGAGGGGAGTTCCCCCCAGAAGGAGGGCAGGGCAGGTAGGGCGCATAAGCCTCTAGGGCTTAGGGTTTAGGGTTTAGTTTTTAGGGTAGATAAAGCGGCGAGGACACCTGCAACAGTCGGAGTTCCTGTGGCTAGCACATTGCAATCACATTCATTGAAAACTCCTTCGCTCTGGCGCCTTGTGGCTTATCGCTCTATTTTGCTTGTTTTCGCGTTTTGGACATGATGTTGGGATCCATGAATTGCAGGACGCGTATTTTACAAAGGGAGGTGGCAAAGATAATACTACTTACCAGACTAGTAGACATGCCCACAAAAGAGAGGTTGAAGAATGAAAGCCAAGTCTAGATGGCTGGTGATAGGCGAATGCTTAAGAAATATTTGATAAGGGCAAAGATGACAGTCCTGCGCAGACTGAGGAAGAGAAACATAGAGACAGAGAGAGAGGGATAGAGAGAGAGAGAGAGTAAGAGAGGCAATCAGGGACCCCAGAGCTCCTGGGATCAACAACTTCTGAACCTGCAGTCCTGAGCTTCCGTCGGCACGAGAGGCTGCGATTCCTTCGGATGGAGCGCATTCCTCGGTATCCGAAGACGTGATGACAGCCAATACAGTTGCTTCACTTGCCCCTTGTCTAAAGAGCTGACCTAGCCAGCACGCGTGGCCAAAGCTGCAAGCCCAAAGTCAGGCCAGGCAGCTATTGGCATTGTCGCACGGCAGCTCTTGGAAAGAGACCTGGCGGGAGTGGACAAATGCAAGAAACGGAATTTCGGGATGGCGTCATAAGTTTGCACTCCATAGCAGTGTCTGAATACTGTGCGTTCTGAAGGAAGTGGCGAAATCCATTCAGAATGTCAAAGACTGGCAACTCCGAATCTTCCCTCGACACTCGCTGAAGCCCGTCATGCAGAAATTGACCGTGATGAACCACGAAGCGTTTCACCCTCTGCATTTCGCGACCGGGATCCGATCACAGTGGCAAGCCCCACCGGCCCCACCCTTCGTTTTGGACATACCTTTACCGCCAGAGACAACCTCAACTTCACAAACATCTCCGAATGGTGCAGTTGCTTCAAACCCATGCAACCCGTTCGCGGACGGCAGCAGCAACGACAAATAACAATGAACGTTGCGCTTTGAACACGAACTCTGCCATCAAGAAGGCAAGTGTCTCATTTCAATATTCCGAAACCGGGATGAAGAAAGTCAGAAATCTAGATGAAACCAGTCCGGGTCACGCTGTGGTCGAAGCGGACGTGGCGCAGCCGCCCCGACCGCAGCAGCACGCCTTGGAGTTGGGCACCTGACACCGGGGCTAATTTTAAGAAGGTCTTATAAAACGTATCACCTGCAAAGCTGCACTAAAAAAACCCGAACTCCAGGAGCAAATTACAGGTGCGTGCCTACTCACGTGTGTAGTCCTTGTGCAGGCCCTCCAATGGTATCCCCCCCAAGTAGACGGGTTTGGGGCCCTGTTCCACAGAGAGAGCAGGGCCAGGGGGAGGGGGACCAAACTCCGAAGCTCGAAGACTCCAGCCGATGGGGATCACACGCACAACCAACGCTTGAATCAGCCATTCCACAAGCTCAAGGCCCAATCCGTTCGACAGAAAAAGAGGGGTGATGACCGCATGAGGGGATACCATCGGGAGGGGGCGGGGGGACGGGGGAGGGGAGGGGGGGGGGCCGCCGGGGCGCAACCATAGATACGTATATATGCATACGCACAAACTAAATCTAACTAAACCTTGTCACGCAAGACGCGTGAAAGAACGAAAGCAAAACGGCAGGGAGGCAGAACCAGTTATCACGAGAAATGATTCCTCCTGAAGCCCCCATACTCAGCAGGGCACAGACCCAATCCCACAATCAGGAGCAGGGCCTCAGCGTTGCAGTTGTTGGAGCTGGACCTGTTGGGCTCCTTACGGCCCTGGCGTTGGCCCGGCGCGGCTTCCGCAAGGCAGAGAGGAAATAAGCCAGAACAGTTATAGGTTTCGTGGCCACCGAATGTCTGCCTTGGGCCTTGACCAGCATTCTGCAAAGAGGTTCGGGTGCTTGATCGCTTGCCGGAGCCGCCGAGCCCTGATGCTGCGGCTACTCGTCCCCGATTTTAAGTCAGTTTACTAGGACTTATTGATGGGTTCTGGAGGATTTCGGGGATGGTTTGTGAATTTCAGGATGTCTTGGAGTTGTGTGATAGCGCCTACCGCCTGCAGGCAAGATGAGTTCCTGCATGCCAAAACGCTTCTGTTGACCGGACAGAGATTTGACAGAGTACCCAGGCCGGCCGAGGCAACAACGTCGATGTGGTCATTGCTGTGGTTGTTGTGGTGGTAGTAGGTCGCCAATGAAGCGATAGTGTCCCCATGTCATGTATCCAAGTCGCCAAGACATCTTTTGCAGATCAGATTTTCCGAGTCCTGATACGAGCTTTGGGAGGCCGGGGTAGGGCACGCAGGGGTTGCAATCGTCCGAGTTTGGGGAGCTCTGCAGTGGCTGCTGCCTTGCTGCCTTTGCATGAGCAGTTGCCAGAAAGCATGTCACTCAGCGAGCTCGTGCTTTGCCATTCGCCGCATGCTTTACGACAAGCTACCTGTCCGACCGATTGTCTTCACAAGTATGACACATAGTCGTGGTTCTTGTTGCTCTGGTGTTCGTCGTCATGCCTAGGCAGAATCTGCTACCCATGCTCGTCTATGTCGTAAACTTCTGTTGCTCATTTACTTCCATGATTGTGCCCAGTGCTGCTGCTTCTCAGTATATTGCGATGGTGGTGCTCAGGATATTGCCGGTGAATTCCCAACATCTATAGCGAACCCATGCCACAATCTGCGAGGTGCAGGAAATTTGGCAATTATTGTCCTGCAAGGTCTGGGGAGATCCAGATCGCTCCTACAACCTCGGGATTGGAGGCAGGCCGGGGACTGTGCTCGGCTTGCTCCGGACCGGAGTTTCTGAGCCCGTTTGCCTTCGCGCGCAGAAATTCATACATGAGCTCGGTGGTCTCAAGCTTGTAGCTTTAGCACCCGCAGAATGGTGATGCTTGGAGGGTGATCGGGAAATTCCGGCACGCTCAGCAACAAAGTTTTGATGGAGATGGTTTAGCTAATCCGGTTCACTAAGCCACATCTTTATGACTTGTCCGGCCGGCTCAACTCATTGTAAACGAACCACTCCACTTGAGGCCGCGGGCAGCGGGCTTTGGCCAAATTCGGTGCCCTGGAGCGTGTCGACCGATGGAGCCAGACGGTAGTCGGCCGCAAGGATCGGGATGGGCACTTCGAAGAGATGCCTTGTGATTTTGAAACAGCTACGTATCCTTGGCCCTGGCCCGACCCGAGTTGCAGGATTGGTCAGGCGAGGGCGAGCCCAAAGTCACGATCAACAAGCGGCGGTTCCTTACGATGCCTGGCAGGTGTTGTCTTTGGGGGTCGGACGGATGCGGAGGGGGGGGGGGGGATCGGGGCGCGGGAACTTTTGGGTATCTGCGAATGATGTGTGAGGACAGTTTTGGTATTGGTTGTGTCTCGTTTCTCCGCACACTGTATGACCGGCTGTCGAAAAAGCTCGATCTCTGCAATGATCAGCATCCCCTTGCTGCCCGACAAAGCCACACAACTTTCATTCAATGAGGAAATCTGTCTCTCTGAGACTAGGCACGCGGAAGGGCAGCGGAAGGCGGTTGCTGGGCGGAAGGCCGTGGAAGCAACGACTACGTTAACCGTCGCGAATGTGTGAATGCGTGCTCTTGCGGAAGCGGTCGCTTGCAAAACCGTCCGCGGAAGGATATCATGCACTGACTCCGCAAAAATGCCAACGTGTCAAGGCGCGGAAATCCGCGGAAGCATCGTTGCGCGGAAAAGTTGAGTCCTAGAGACTTGAAAGAGAATAAGAAAGCGCAATAGAACGCAGCTCTGAATGGACAAGTACCGTCACACCTGTAGCTCTAGTCATGCCCAAGTTTGCGCTACACATGGTCCCGCGAGAGTCCCTACGCTCTTTCTTCAAGCTTTGGTTGTGCTGAATCTGGTGATGCTTAATATGACGTCTGCCGAGACCGCCTGCTTAGAAGGAAAGTCATCGCAAGAGACCGCCTCTCAAGCTGCTTGTACGAGGAGCGGATGCTTCTTCCTTTCAGTCGCATTCACATGGACGCCGAAGACGATATGAGTGCTCAGCATGTGCTCAGTTTGCTTAGCATCAAACCTTCAAGCCCCAACTGGGCTTGAGCTGAAGCTGGACCGTCACCTAGTTGGCGTGTCGGCAGGAGCTGCGCGAGAAGTGGCCAGATGTTGAAGTCCAATTCTCCAAAGAGTGCTTCGCGGTTGCACTGTCTTGACTGCTTGCATCAATACTCGTAGCGATGTCGTCGTGGTGAGTCCTGGACATACATCTGCACAGGCCGCACGGGCACATGACATGTCCAGACTTTCTCGTAAATTCGAAGCAATATGAAGCTATTACGAATATTTATTCCATCTCAAGACGTCAAGGCGCAAGCTCAAAAATCTCCTCGCACTTCCAGGCACCGCCGTGGACTTCTCCACTCCTCGGCTGCGACTCTCACTTAGGACTTGTGGAGCCCGGGAGGCCGAGGAAACCTGCGCTTTGGCTGAGAAGATGAAGCTTCGAAGCGACTTCACAGGAAGCGCATTCCTGCCTTGCACGATGTCCTGGATGGGTGCCACACGGGTTACTGTCAAGGCTCTTTTTTCGCGAAGTATCTAGCGGCGCTTTGCAGGGCTGTTGTGCGTTTGGAAGCTGATCTCGAGGTACCTGCCCGCACGTGCCCATATCCAGCTGCCAATGTATAGAAGCGACTGAGTTCTTTTCATTTGCTGCGTTGGAGGTATACGAGCACCGAATGCTGCATATGCTTCTTCAATGTATGGGGAATTATGTGTGAAAGTCTGTGGTTAGACTATTTTTGACTCGCTTGCAAACGAGAGTTGCTTGTCCGTGTGCGCGTGCGTGCAGAATCTGCATTATCTTTTGCAAGTCTCACGGCTTCATGCACGGATCTTGTTCTCCATTTGCCGTGATACTGGCGTGTGTAGGTGCATGACTACACATTCGGATATGATGTTTGTTGGTGCATCGAGCAGGGTGCACGTGTCTGCGTGCTTGTCCATTGCTGTACCTTGCAGATTAGATCTTACTCGCACGTGTGTGTGTGTAACATGAGGATATGTTTCGATTGGGTGGATGTGAGTATTTGTGTGTTTGTGTGCCTCCCTCTCTGTCCGCATCTTTCTTGCTTGTTGTGGCTATTTGCTTGTTGGAATAAATCGCATGTATGGATGCCTCAAGTGATACACATGGGGAAGAGGTAAATGCTGCTCGAGTTCAGGCGATGCCGAAGAAGATGCATCAGAGGAGATGCAGGAGCGGGCTTTTCCAAGCACGCGCTGGTGACATGACCTACATGTCCAGGATGTTTAGATGTATTGTCGAACCTGATAACAGTGACACACTAGGGTTAAGCTACTACTCAACGGATCCGTCTACTCTTTTGGCACCGCTAGTCGAGAGTTGCATGGTTTGGGAGACTTTGATGCCGACAAAAACAGACCTCACCATCGACCTTTTTCGGCTCAAGCTTCTCAAATGATAATGCGATTGAGCCCCGTCCTCGCGGTGCTTCACTATGCAGTACAGGTAGCTTGGCGTGCAGTGGGGACAGACCCCGCGGCTGGACTGCTTCAAAGGATAATCCGATTTGTTTGGTAATCTAGCTTAGTACCATAGCAACCCCAACTACCAGTTAATCCAGTTAGCGTTGTGTTCAATTTGGGGCAAGACCATGGCAGATGTATGTGCTGGGTCTGTTGTGGTTTCTGGTACAAGTGAGTCAGACACATCTACAGTGGTTTGTTGTAGTGGCCGTCAACAAGGCTTTCGAGCGAGTGTGAGTGTGTGTGTGTGTGCGTGTTTGGTGGCGGTCCATGTCTACATGTCCATATGTTTGGATTGTTCGTCTGAGTCTGCACAGGGCTCGATAGTCAAGCGTCATGGCCAGTCCACGAGTCTAGTAAGTCTTCTAATGCAGGGTTAATGTTCTTGTTGAAACCGTTGCCAAGAGTTTGTCAGGTTTAGTCTTTTGTCGAGGTGGTTTTGTTGAGAGACAGAGCAGACACATGATGTTTGCGTGTGTTGCCCAACCTTCAATTGCTCCTTTTCAGGTCTCCAAACAAAGCTGTTCATGTTGTAAATTGGCCCAGGCGCCATAAAACAACTGTCGGCCCGATGCTGCACGAGTGCCGCATGTGCATGGATGTAGACGCTTTGTAATAGCCAACCTGCTGTGACCGGACTATGTGGTTGCCCAAATCTTCAGATACCTTCGTCCTTAATTGCAATCCATGCAAGAGCCAGCCGGATTAACTTCCTGCGCATTCGGAAAATCTTATGCCTGCATGTCACCCCTCTTGCTACGCCTCTGATCAACCCGAGCCCAAGTTTAGATTCGAAATCGAAACACATGGAAGTTCTGAATGATGCGTTGCTTGCTTTCCCAGGTGCAACCCTCAGATTCTGCAATCCCATTCTGCGAGCCAGGCTTTCTAGAGCCTTTGCTGCAAGCCTGCAAGCCGTTGACAGATCCCCGGCACAGACGGAAATCTAGATTTCAATCGGAGCTTTCCAAACACATATACGGATTGGGAAAGTCTGTGCAAACAGGGTTTTTTTTGATTTCTTTTGCGCTGCGGTTCTGTCTGCTGCATGCGCGGTGCCAGCGCTGGCAGCTCGAGCACGGCAAGAGACAGCGAGAGAGAGAGTGAGAGAGAGAGAGAGAGTTCCTGGGGGTCAAACCCCAGCACCATGGCCCTGGCGAAATTCCTACAGAGCCCCACATAGCCATCGGCCCGGGAGGCGCCTCCCAAGCCCCGGAGAGAGAGAGAGCACCAGCCCTGCAGGGGTCAGGGGTGAGACTTTCAAGCCCCACACGTCTCAGCGAAGCGAGGGGCTTGCACGGAAATCAATTCACACTCGTTCTCAGCTCGATTTGGCATGCATCGTTCCCGATTTAGATCGGCGTTGCACCACTCATTCTTTGCCTTCTTCCTTCCAAGCTTTGTACGTAATCTCTTGCAAGACCGCAGTTCGAACCATATCAAAACCACAGCTGGGACGACCAGGCCATCCAAATCGAAACCCGTAGGTATTGAGACCATGCGCCTTCCATGGGCTTCTACTGTCTCACTCTGTTATTAATCTATGCTGCATGGAGGTATGAAGAACACGTGCCCCGGACTATATAGATGCTCAGGAGTATGTGCAATGCCCGAGACACGAGCACGGTGTCGATTGGGAGGTGCAGGGGCTTGTTGACAGTGACGAGACACAGGTGCCGAGTGTGACGAGGGCTGTAGGGCATCTCCACCGCCATTGACATGCCCCGCGTTACTGTTACTGAGCTTGAGGACCCCTGATGAAAACTCCCCCTTCATAAAGATTACAACAGAGATGCCTATGTTAAGGCCATCAAATCAAAGAGGGCTTATGAATAGGGGCTATGAAGCAAGGTTGGCAAGGTAGTTGCTGCCTTTGGATGGCAGGTCTTCTTGGCCAACGCCTGTGAAAACTGCCAGCCGGACGAGCTTTGTAGCTTCAGCCACGGGGCACCTTGGGCAGACAAAGTTTAAGACACGAGCACGGAACGAGAAGAACTTGCAGGGTCGACCCGAAGGAAAGACAGGCTGCATGGCAACACCGATCATAGATCATGGACAGTCTGCAACTATGTTGACATAGGTATGTGCGCATACATATTTTTGCATTGTGTACACTTAGCATATTTTGGGATTCAGATGTAGAGTTGTATGTAGGGTCACTTAATTAAGATACCTAGTATGTACATGTAAGTACGTACACATATATATATATATATACTTAGGGGTACTTAGAAATAATTTTTAATCTTTGGCTACTATAAACCCTAAGAAGCACCTAAAATTATAATTTTTGCTAGGGGTCTAAGTTCAGTATAGTATATACATGTCTATGTACAAGTGTTCGTGTGTTTATGTGTTTGTTCATTTTTGTTCGTATGTTTGTATACATATGTACACATACATACCTACATGCATACATAGGCAGCTCTTCCGAATATGTCTGAGAGCGTGAGCACCATTTCGCTCACTTGGTGCACAGCCCCTACCGTTCCCCCGTTCTTCTCCCATTGCTTCCGCTGCGACGATACAAGGATGCGGCTTTGCAGCTGGCGAAGCACGCGACCAGTTGGCTGCTGAGTTGACAGGTCTCATGGGCTGTTTCATTTGAAGTAGAACCACAGACAAGTTCATGTTGAGGACGAGGGAGGTGATGTGCTGCCGCACTTTGTGAAGACACAGGTGAGGTGGCAGCTGTGAGCTTTCAAAGTTTATTCTGCGAGGCCTAAGGGGTGACATGCGACTCTCAGACACGACGGAGAGCAACCAGCCCTACCAAGAACCCAGTGCACTCTGTCTGTCTCTCTGAGTCAGTCCGCATGTATGTCTGAGCCATCAGGCGGCTTCGGGTAAAATGGTGGCATGATTGTTCCACAAGAAGATGGGCAGGGCGGCTGCTGGCCCACGAATGATTGATGTCTATTTCTGGTAGGTGTCGTGGTCGTGATTTCGGGTGAAAGAAAGCCTCTGCGACCGAGGGCGAAAGGGAACAAACTTTGGAACCGTAATTGCATGCGCAGGTAGAGGATCTGTGTGGGTCAAGGGCGGGTGCGGCCTAAACTACGCTCGGGTCCTTGGTCCCAGGCCTGGAGAACCACCAAAGCTTTCAGTGCGCCCCCGGAATTCTCTCTGTTTCTTGGCATGTTGCAAAGCTTCATCGGGAGGGTCTCCGACTCCAGGCCTAATTGTTGAGCAGACAGGGTTTGGGTGTCCAGGTAGAGTTGTGATAGGCTTGGCCCCAAGTTCCTTGATCACGTAATTGCATCACGACTGTGTTCTGGGGCTTTACTCCCACAGGGCTGCAGCCCCGCCGCGGCATTCTAGCTTGATCATGCGAATGGCTGCGGCCCAGGCGATGATCATCATCTCGCAGCGGCTTGGCAGAGGTTTGAACCGTTGGGAGGTTCGAGCCTCGTTGCCACCGAGTTGTTCCCTTGGCGAGGTATTTTCTCATCGAGCAGCCATCGGAAGACCTGACCCAATTTTTGGGCTGCTTGTCCTGTTGGTCGGATCGGACTCGTAGCCGGCAGACCTTCCAGAACATAAGGCAGAGACAAATGCTACGAAGAGTGCGGGAGGGTTCATTGTAGCTGCAGGATGTTTTTGAGCCCGTCCACGTTCAGAGAACAGGAGCAGCGCTGGCAGACAGGAGGGAAGGTTTCTGCTATAGGGTGCTTACTCCATGCCGAGCCTGGAAGCCCAAACGGAGAACTCCCCAAATGCTCTCCACCGTCATTTCTTCCTAAAACCTCAGCCGGACTCAAATCAAAAGTGCAGAGCGTAGTGGATGTTAGGGTCTTAGGCCTTAACTACATGCTGTACAAGATGCAGGCACTCTATAGGCTCAGCAAGATAACTGAACCGAAGCGCTTGAATGTGTGAATTGTTTGAGGTGCAGCCGCCTCCCTTGCGCCGTTTCCTTTCTACACCTCCCAGTGCCTTGCAAGTGTTTGGAACGCCTGCCGCGTTTTTTTCGTCAGCCTGCGACCGAAAGCAGTGAGCAGCAGGCACGTTGAGTCGTTCAAGACCCGCTGCATGAGTGACCAGGTACAGCCGATATGCGAACATGGTTCCCGTCAATCTGCTGATGTGCACCTAGGCAGAAACATCAACCTATGACTGGTACAATGTAGACGGGCCGATATTTAAAGAGTGGACTGCGCTCGAGCAAGATACCCTGCCCCGACGTTGCCTTCCGGAAGCAATTTCTGAAACAGTTTTGCAATCTACAAACCACGTTTGTGGGTTCGTTTTCGAGGTGAGCTTTGCATTCTTACCTAGTTTGCTTGTCTTGTGCTTCAGATTTTGGGACTTTCTTTAGATCCTCGAGGCAACGAGGAGCAGCAGCAGTCACCAAGAGCCTTCAACAGGCCGGCAAAGGGTCAGGGTGGTTGGCTCTCCGGCAGATTCGCCGATATCGGACCCGCCTTGCACGCGCAGAAGTACTTCCGAGTCCGATTTGGTGTGCTGCTTGGATCATTGCGCAGCCCGTGCATCCTTAGCCCAGCAAGGCCAAATCTGCTGAATCTGCTGTCGGCTCTCAACACTTCTCAACCCCCAACCGGCCCCAACCTGCCAAGCTTGAAGTCCCTCGCGAGCTTTCTGCCAGATTCGTCCCTCGAGTTCACGCGGAGGACTCCGGGATGTGTGGCATGGCCACTTGCCCATGCTCGATTTGAGGCGCTTGATGTGCTAATAGCGGAGGTCATCAAACAAGGCTCAAATTTCATGTCACTCGATAGCACGGCGATCCGACATCGAATCGTTCCTGCGATGCAGGGCCTTCGGCCGTGGCCGTAGCCGTCGAGCATCGAGTGGCTAGCATCGCCTTTGTGTATTGCTCAGGTCTACACAGACGACCAACTGGTGCGCAGGTGCCGTGCAATGCGCAGGCGAGGATGGCGATGCTGTCTTCAGGGAGCTTGCATTTGTTGCACACAACTTGCAGAACTCAGCTTTGTATCACAGTCAAGCTGACATGCTCTCGTTCATTCATTCATTCCTTCCTTCGGCCATACGAGCATGCATACGAACAGACACGCATAAGAACAGACACGCACACACACACACACGCGCACACGCACACGCACACGCACACACACACACAGATATATATATATATATATATATTCTTTATATATATATATATATATAGAGAGAGAGAGAGAGATACAGACGCACATCTGCACTGGGAGCGAGAGCTCTGCAATCACGCCTCCACGAGCGCAAGAAGTATATGCTCCCCGATGCTATCACACTCTGAGTGTATCCGCATGCTAGAAAGCCTGTTGACACTGTGCTTGCAGACTTTTCACTGCAAATCCCTGCAGACGGCTCTGTCCCCGTTCTCGAACGTGTGAGGAATGTCGGAGTTCCAGATCGGAGCTCTACCGTCATAGAAGCTCTGGCCGAATTCGAGCTCATTTCCTACTTGTCAAGCCGTTGGTTCCCGGACTCTTTTCGGACTTGCTGGCACGCTCGTCGGCAAGGCTCGAGCCTTTAACTCGTAGGCCTTCCAAGCGAGGGGATCTCTACCTCGGCTTGTCACAAGGATCATATCAACTGTCCAGCATCGACGGCGTGCCTTGACCGCACTTTGCCCTGGAGTGTTGATCGGGACTCGCATCCTTGCGATTCGAATATGCAAGCAGCTGACTTGTTGGGCATGTTTGCTCACCCACAGAACGGGCCGGTTTGGCCAACTAACTGCAGGAAACGCATGATCGGTCGATGGCACAGGACACGACACCCGCAGCTAAAGCAGAGGTCGGTAGATGAGGAGCTGGCTCGAAAGATCCAGAAGTACAGCAATCGGGCAAACCAGCCGCTTGCCGCATATCAGCCATGCTTCTGAAGTGTACGCTGATTGACATCTATTCAGGGGTGCCCGGGGTGCCCTGTGATTGCAATGCTGATAAGCTCATGGCTGAGGCTACAGTGCCAAGATTCCCGGGGTATGTGGAACGAAGCGATGAGCGACATCCACAAGTGCGCAGCCTTGCTGGAGATGCGGGATGGGATATTTTGGAGACCCCTTTCGGTGTCCGGTCTTTCGCCGACCGAACCTTTTCGACAAATTCTGGCATAACTTGTTTCTGTGCTTCTGCGGTCTTGATTTGGGACCCAGAAACCAGAACGCATGAGGTGGAAAGCAGTTCGGAATGATGGATTGCCGATGGAGATTGTCGCTTTAGGACTGCATGAGAGCACAAAGGTCTACGGCTTTCGAATACCGCCAATGATCATGAAAGCCAGATTAACTTCCCAGAGCCTACCAAAGCATAATTCTGAGATCACATACAGAAGCCTGCGGTACCATGTTTTGTATAGCAGAGTTCAAGCCATCTGGAGCCTTTGGAAATGCTCAGGTGCTTATCACCGTTGGCCACTGGCTCGGGTTTAGACCAGGTGGGCGCCAAGTGTCAATTTTGATGAAGAGTGAAGTAGCCCATCGGCCGCCTGCAGTCACATGAAGCCCGTAGTTCTCCGATATTAAGACAAACTTCGAAAGTTGACAGTGTCTTTTGCGAACCAGTGCGAACCTGCAGGTCAGCTGTTGTTGGACTGGGGTTCAGGCTGTGGTCACAAGTGCCTCGGACTAACGGGAGTTTTGCGCTTCAGCGGCTTGTCCGGATGACGCCTTCCACGGCTGCCAGTTTCCCTGTGTCGGATCTACGGAAAGTCAGTCTCAGGATGTCCCAGGTCCGGCTGGCTAACCGGCTAGCCTATGTCTCATAGCAACATGTGGTTTTTTTCGAAAAAATCCGCACATCAAAACCTATCATTGCTTCTTTCAGCCGTTTAAGACGACAGACAACTCCCAAGGACGCTACTCAACTACTTAGCACGACTAGGACCGTCCTTAACTTTCGCGGGTTCTCTGTGGCATTGATGGTTCCTGCGAAGCATGACTCTTGCACGCTCATCTTGCATGCCCTTCAGACCTCTGCAATTCCCTGCAGCCTCAAGGTTGTCTTGGGCAAAGATGCTGTTCGACGTGGACGGCTTGGGTGTGGAGATCCAGGCAGGACAGGAATCTTCAGGCCTCGTGCTATATGACCGCTTCCAACGCCTGCAATCAAAACCTTCGTCAGCAACACTTCAAGCTTCTTCAAGCCAGAACGTACCCAAACATTCTTTGACAAGGAGCCAGCGGCACGCTGGGCCCAGCTTTACTCGGCAGGGAAGTTCTGTCAGGGCGATGGCCGAGAGCTGGGATGGATCCCGGAGGTGGGATTAGATTCGGCCAGGTCAGCTAGATGTTCGTGTTTGTTCCAGAATATCCGCTGCACTTCGTCGAGGATCTTCGGTGATTGCGTCGAGATATGGGCAGTATGTTTCGAGGATGTTTCTGCACATGCCTTAAGCCAGCACTCAGAAGCTACAGTCACGAAAGACCTCACACCCCAAAAGCCAAAGCTTTCTCGTTCCGGACCTTGGTCGCACACTTTGACCGGAGCCTTGTATACGTCAAACATGTTGGCCGACTGCCCCTTTTTGCGTTTGTTTTGTAGGCTTGGCCGACCCGGCTGGCCGGAACAGCTACCGTACGTGCAACATGAGTGTTCATGAGTGTTCAGTCTGCACAAATGAATGAATGTGTGTGTGTGTGTGTCTGTGTGTGTGTGTGCGTGTGTGCGCGTGTGTGTTTGTGTTTGTGTGTGTGGGTGTGTGTGTGTGTGTGTGTGCGTGCGTGCGTGGGTGTCTGTTTACGTGTTGCATGAGCAAGAAATAGGTGAGAAAGGTAGACAACAAGACAGCAGTAGCAAGCTACATAAAACTTGTATCGGGGAGTCACTGCTTCGTAATATTTCCAGGTTACTATTACTATTCGTTTCTAAGCCTTTCACCAACTCCATCGAAAGAAAAAAGGAAACGGAAGGGACGGCAAGACTAAGTAGTCACAAGGACAGCAAGCGAGAGCGGATGCACATGTATACGCATCAAAGAAGATTTGCAGGCGGACAGATTCAACACTTAATCATGGGTGCTCATTCTGTTGTGCATACACGTACATAGTACGTATGATACATGCCATACATGGCCGGAGAGAAAGATGTTATAAGCACGAAAGCAACAGGACACCTTCGACTATGTGATCTCATACGCCTCCATTTATCACCTGGCAAAGTTGGACCAATGCGTTGAGCTCAGCAGGATTTGGGTTGGATGGTTGGGCTCTGTGATGTGTCATAGTTCGATAGTTTCCGGACTTCCGGAGCCTCGGCGGGGAACATGTGACACAATGGTCGTGGCATGTTCGGGGATCCGAGAGACATGCACAGGAATGAGCACGCGCAACCGACGACAGCTTTCACTGTCATGCCCGCCAAAGGAGAGGAATCATGCATGGCGTCTTGCTGAGATGTATATAGATGTAAATGACAGATTCCAAAACTGAGAAGATGCAGGAATGAGTGCCACACAGTCGCACAGTCGCTCGAAACGTTGACCAGTAGATTTGGTTGCATGTCTACGTGGACCCTATTGCTCTGGGGACGGCTGTCGTAAAGCATCATGACTCATGACAGTACATATCAAGTTAATATAAAAGAGGGGAATTCTGCCCAGGTAAGGTTGGCATCCAGCTGATGCGTAAGCTGAAGATTGGAGGCCGAGATATCCGGAATGGTGATAAAGTTTCAGTAACACTCTCCTTTTCGTGGAATTGTTCAGATGTACTTCTGTGACTTTACTTCCCACCTAGTATATCAAAGGGTCAAGCTGGTTTGCTCCTCTCTCTCGAAGTTCCTCTTTGTCAAACGCTCTCGTCCCTGTTGAGCGATTTGCCAGTGTTCCCCATTTTTTTAACCTCTTGTCGCTCGTGCGCCTCACGCTTTTGCCGTAATGTCCTGGACAAGCCCTTTCAGGCATATGTATCGAGCGATGAGTTTTACAGCGAATTTGTCACGCCCTAGGAGCCACACAAATTGCAAACTCGCGCGCTGTGCAGTTTGAAACAGCTCCCAAGTGTTTCCATACCATTGTACCGTACGATAAGCGTCTTAGGTGAAGCGTGGTTTGTATCGCTGTCGAAAAGTGCGGAGGGGTCTTTGAAACCTCTGCGATAGCGAAGTTTCCGCATGAAAGACTACCGCACAGTCGGGCAACACCATCTTGTTGAATTGGAGTTTATAAGCTTGGGCGGTTCAGGGTTCAATTTTCACGAATTGGAGCCAGAAGCCTTGCAGCAGACAACGTGCAAGATCCCGGCAAAGGTAAGGCCTTCCTGGGTTGGAACCATGGCCCCGTCATGAACAATTGGGTATCTTGTGTGCATGTGCAGAACTTGTTTTTGAGTGAGCTGGCAAGAAGGTTCGGGCACAGGATTTCAGGCCAGGGCTTAGAGGATTTGCGTTCGGTCATCTTTAGTTTTTTGATACGACAAGCAAAGGTTAAAGGAGCAGAGCGAACAGGGGTTTCCGCTCGACACCTACCAAGGTTTCGTGTAAAGTTTTGCTGTTTGTTCGCAGAAGGTCTGCTACAGTGTTTGCGCCGATGTGCGATCGTAAGATCAGGGTCACTTGCTGTGCGTTCAGTGCTTGTGAACAGGTCCGGACTAGTTTAGCATAGTTTAGCATGCAGTCGGCAATGTGGCCGCTGTTCTCTTCAAGTGTGTGGCTACCAGATGGATTTGCTCCAGCGTTGACTCGTACATGGGTGATGGGTGTGCCTCAGAGATTTTATGGGTTGTTGCTCACTGGTCCACTCTTCTCACGTCGCTCAGGAGTGGTTAAAGTGCTTCCAGGAGAGAGCCGACCTCAGATATGTTGGAGGGTTCTGGCCAAAGGAGCAAGATCTTGGGCTTCTCAGGTGTTGTGAGCAGTCGTTGCGGTGTTGAGTATATGGTCAGCCATAGCCCCTGCTCGAGCTTACGGCTGCTCCCTTTTTCTGTCATTAGTGTTTGTGCGGCTTCGCATTCTGCAGCCGTGCAGAGTGTAGGTTGGCAGAATGTTGCAGATCATTGAAACCATCAGTCGGGCCGACAGTGCCTTTATTTGGGCGCAAGCTCTGAGATTCAAAGCTTGCGGGCCGTGCCGACCAGGTGATGCGTTCGTGAAGGAACATGAAGGCATTGGTGAAGGTGGGGTGGTTGTGGACTTCGACGCGGTGGAAGATGGCCCCTTGCCTGCGGTTCTTGTCGGCTTTCTGCTTAGTGCTTCAGAGGTTCCGAGCTCGCTCAAGACAGAAAGGCTTTTGTAGAACGAGCCTTCGGCAAGAGGCCCCCCTGGGTATGTCTCCACGAGGCCGGTGTTCGTGAGCTGTCAACGAGATGACAACCTGGAAGCGACAACAGCCAGTCCCGAACCCGACTTCAGAAGGTTGTGGTTGATGTAGCAAATGTTATACTCAGACAGCATGAAAGCGATGTTTCCGTGAATCATTATTAAGGATACCTCTTCCCGCCGGACGCCCGTGTTCTCAAGGACCGTCGCTTCGCTTTGAGCAATGCGTGCATTATTGAACTTACTCCGAGAAAGGAGAAGCGGTCCTTCCTCTACCAGTACCCGGCGTATTCGATCTTCCTGACGCGGAAAGCTTGATTTGACAGACACGGCTATCGAAAGGATCAAGATGCACAAGGCCGGCGGGAAATCCAGTGTCACTTTCCATGCATCGTAGGTCGTAGGACGCTCCGGAGGACCTGGAGTGTTATACGACACGTGATGAATTACTTGTGTGGCTGGTTGCTTTGTGCACGAGCCGGCGGGACAACGTTGAGCACACGACGAAGTGAATTTCGCAGAATTGGTTCATGCCAGTGCATGATGCCGTACTACCCGCTTGCACTTTAGTGTAGAGATGTCGGGCATGAAGCTTCGGAGCTGTGCTTGGGTTTTCCAGAGTTTCGAGCATGTGCAAGCTTCGCCGCACCTGCCGGCCGGGGTTCATCAGGCGGCCACGATCACTTCCTGCGCGGCCACTACCGGACTGAAGAAGTGAGGCTTGCTCGCGGGTCACGGCCAAGCTCAAGCCTGCAGAGTGACGGATGACTCACCAGAGACTGCAGGGCCAGAAGGAGTCCAGCAGGCATGATGGGAAAATGAGTAGCCACGAAACATTCGGTACACCTGGCATCTCTTGCCGTCATCATCTGAATGAGGATCTTACTTTCCCGCGAGATGAGGACTTGTTGCCAGGGACGGGGTGGTTCGTGCAGGCGCTGGACGGCATGGCGCGAGAGACAAATCGGTGTGCTTCGCCAGCCTGTGCATGTAGGGGGACTTCATCAGCCGTTGTCAGACAAAGTCAGCCTTTTGCACCTATCAAGCCAATTGACTTCTGCTCCGCCTTCTTAGCTTCCTGAAGCATTATTTCACGAACCGGGCAGGCGGACATCGTGGTGGGCGCGGATGGCGTAGCATCAGCAGTTCGCAAGGCCCAATCGCAGACAGCGAGGTTCTCTTTGCATGCCCGATTGCATACATGCATCTATTTTTCTCTTGTGATGTCTGATGTACTTTTCTCTGTGTGCATGTATGCGCGGATGGATGGATGGATGGATGGATGGATGGATGGATGGATGGATGGATGGATGGGATACGCATGTCAGCATGCATGCACACAAGGAATGTGGACATGTACGTATGTATGTATGCATGTATGTATGTATGTATGTACCTACCTACCTACCTACCTACCTACCTACCTACCTACCTACCTACCTCCCTCCCTCCCTCCCTCCCTCCCTCCCTCCCTCCCTGCCTGCCTGCCTGCCTGCCTGCCTGCCTGCCTGCCTGCCTGCCTGCCTACCTACCTACCTACCTACCTTCCTTCCTACCTACCTACCTACCTACCTACCCACCCACCCACCGAC
>CAJNDV010034049.1:9179-19484 GCA_905221635.1 Symbiodinium sp. CCMP2456
GCCGGCCGAGCCGGGATCATATATAAGAGTTAAGGTATATTCCGCCATTGAGGGGGTATTGGGCTCTTTGGGGGGTTCATGGGTGTTTATAACTGGGTTATAAATCCCCTGAGATGTCTTGATGGCTACCTTACTTATAACCCTAAACCCTTTTGAACGAGGTCNNAGTACCTAAACCCTAAACCCTACACCCAAACCCTATATACCCTAAAAACTCCTCTCACAACGACACAAGAACCTCCAAGTTCCGAGGGGCTTCCCTTGGGTTTGTTGGCCTTCTCTTTCAGGGTACTGCGAAGGTGAATATACACATAATATATATATATATATATACATATATATATATATACATATATATATATATATATATGTATCGAGCGCTTCTAGGAATGGAGGTTGGGATTTGTTAATGGCCTTCGGGCTTCCGGGTTCTGGGTTTGGATAGCTAAGGCTGAGGAATGGTCATAAGGTATAGAAACTGTGGGGTTCAGGGCTGGGCCTTGAGAACTGATGCGTTTTTTGGTTTAGGGCTTAGGGTTTTTAGGGTGGCTTAGACCCTGCATTTGAAGGGCTTGAGTTCGATTAGGAGTTCCAGCTCCCAACGTCGCCCTTCGCCTGGAAGTTAAAGCCTAAAGCCTAAACCCAGAAACTTAAGTAAGCACCCCCCATCCCTTCATGCTCGGCGCTTATGCTCTTAGTCATCAAGGTTTCTAGAAACACCAGGTCTGTTAGCTACTCCGACTCGTGCTTGATGAAGTGACCGGCCACGAACACGACAGCTCAACAGACCCAAGCACAAGCCCGTGACAGCAACCTGCGGCAAAATATTGAGATGTGACGTTAACGAGTTGAGATTCTTACGGGCTTAGACTGGCTTGGACTCTTATGTCACTTACGTCGCTCCTAATTGATATTACCTGGCCTTACCTTGCCCTACCCTCCCAAGGAGCAATATGTTTGCAGATCCGAATCCTATGTCTGAGTTTAGGGCTTTTTTCGGGCGAACGGGAACTCGAGGTTGACTCTCACAGGCAGTCTCGGAAAGGGGCTGAAGCTAGGACTCTAAACTCTAAACCCTCAAAGGAAGCCTGTGAGCGGAATACAAACCCGAATCCTCTATCAACTCGTAATAGTCGCCCTGCAGAAACCCTTGACAAACAACTCATTCTAAAGGGACCCTTCAAGGGAACCCCTTAGACCCTAAACCTTAGCAGTTTCGGGGCTCGGGTGCAAAGGAGCAGAGTGGGCTGAGGAACTTCAACATGCAAAGGGTGCCAGCATCGCCCCAAGGGCTTCATGGTTCAGGGTTCTATGGGGTTGGGGTTTAGGCTTCCAAAACCAGGAGAAACTACTCAGAAGGCGTAGGGCTCTTATCAGTAAGGTGTTCTGCACTGCTCTTTTCAGCTGTTGCGTTCGAACAGGTGGCACATGTCGGCACTCCCCTGCGAAAGCCCACAACCTGTACCACCCCTAAACCCTACAGTAAACTCTAAACACCCGCTGCCCCCCTAACCCTAAATTCCAAACCCTAATTCCTGATCGCTTGGCCTGGGAAACCACTCCAGGACAGTGAAAGCCCACATCCACCTGGCTCAGAGGAGTTGTCAAACAAAGGCTGCGGGGTCTGTGGGGGGCGGGGGGCTTGGGGGTTTAGGATTTAAGGCTTGGGGGTTTAGGGCTTAGAAAACTTATTAAGCTTATAGTATACAGCGGATGGCTTCTAGGCCCCTAGCATTTTTTCACTTGCCTTCTTGAACATGCAGGTTTGTCAGAGAGCCCAATTCACTCCATCTTTAGTGAATATGCCTAAAACTAACACTGCACCAAGGATCCCTGTGTAATCTAAGGTGCATGTCCTATTAAAGCCCTGAAACCCACTACGCGCAAAATGTCTAAAACCCCGGCTAGAAGCTTCTTGTTCACCAGTCTTGCCATGAAAGGGGTATCTCTGAAGTGCCTCCAAATAGGACAACCCTAAACCCTCAACCCTCCACCCTATGCTTTCAAGGAAACAGTTCAAGGTCGATATTCCCGTGAAATAAAACAAACGTATCAAGAGTAGAGTAAGGTTTGGTGTATTATTTCTATGGTAGAAGATATGAATAAATAAAAATAGAGAACAATATATATATATATATATATATGTATGTATATTTATTTATTTATTTATATGTTTGTCTGTATTCATTAAATCAGAATAGCGCAAATAGTACTAGCAACAACAACAGCAGCAGCCGCAAAAGGAACCGTCAGGCCTAACATTGGCAACTATCATTCTTCCATATTAGGAGCCTCTTGGCAGCTGCCGATTTCCTAGATGTGGGAATGGTAATGTAGGAAATTGGTTAAGAAACCCTGGCACTACAACATCAATAATATTAGGATCTATTCGGATCCATAACCAAAGTATTAGGATATATTAGGATCCATACTTAGTTAGAAAATAAAGAACCTTAATAAAGACCTAAGGTTTCTCCTATATCAGGACCGGAAGGGGATGGGCCTTCTCGCGACTGGGACCATTGCAAAGCTACAGCATGGTTTCAACAGATCCAACCCATGTAAGCTGTCGGGTTTAGGGTTTAAGTTTAGGGCTTAGTTTAGGGTTTAGAATTTTTTGACACTCACACTCGGACAAGCCTGGCAAGGTCTGCAGCGATACTGGCTAGTGAATGGGGTTTAGGGTTTAGTGACAAGAGCTCCGGGTGTCCCGACACGCGTTTATAAGCCCTACCCCAAATCCTAAAAGCCCTCAGGCTCTGCAGCTCATGGCCCGCACCTCTCTCCCCTTGCGCAGGCATCGACTGCCGAACTCCTGATGCTCAATGAACGTGGGGTTTCCTAAGAATGAGGAGGAATGTACTATTGAGTCCTTTATGCAAGAGTCCCTCATCGTCGGAAACTCCTGGAGGGCATTTCGGCCTAGGCCTGCTTGAAACCCTAAACCCTACGGATTGGGGTTGCTTCAGATACTTTGGGGCTCGCTTCCTCAACAGGGGCTGGGGACAAATCAGCCCTCCGGGGATATACATAAATAGAAAATAAAAAATAAATAAATGAATAAATATACATACACATATATATATATATATACATATATATATATACATATATATATATATACACATACATATCTACATATATAATATATGCCTTGATCCTTTAAAAAAAGCCTCCACCCTAGTCCACTGCATTCTGCAACGCAAGACCCAACTTCAGCCGCGGGGCAAGGTGACGGCATTGGGCAGCGAGGCCGCCTCTGCCATGGCTGGGAGCAACTGCAGAACCAGTTCTGGCTTGCCTGTCGCACGAGGGTCGCTATCTAAATTTGGGTTACTTGTGAGATCCTTTTTTTTTATAAGGGTGCCATATATATATATATATATATATATATATATTTGCGACCTTAAAAGGGGCCAAAATTCAGAGAACTAGCTGCGAGACGCCTCGTGATTCTGGAAAAAAGAATGGTTCAGGCTGTAGGGTTTTCACGCACCCGCCAACGCTGACAACATCGCACCGCAGGGAGTGCGTCCGAAGGAGACATGTTCAAGTGAAGTCTCAAGGTGATGCGTGCTCTCCGAGGAGTGAAGCCAACAGCAACTGATACCCCTAGAGCACGGAGCTTGCGCACCCGTCGGGTTTAGGATTTAGGGCCAGCTTAGGGATGCAAAGACGAGGTGGCAGTTCAGCACAAGTCGTGCTCGCCAGGCCGAGCTGCGTCCAGAAGCAAGCGCGTTGACCAAGCTGTTGAAGGTGACGACAGATGGTGCCACGGTGCCAGCCGTCATCTGCCTTCCCCCAAGTTTTGTGCATCATTTTTCGAAAGTGCTCACCGAATGGTAAAACCCAGAAATGTATGGGCAGCATGCGTTAGGCCCACTGTGTCCTGTGTATGTATGTCATCTCTTGCCAAGATGCAAGGATTCTGTCAAGACACAGTAAGGCGAAAAAGGCTGCTGCTGCTGCTGCTTGCTCCAGTCCCGAACCACAAAAGGACAACCCTCCTTGCATCCTAAGCCTTGGACCCTACAGCAAAATAACCCCCAAACATAAGGGTCCCGTGACATACAACACTATCACGGGCAAGGCTGTTTGCACATCGGCAGGGGCCAAGTGGAAGGGGAGTGACCTGGGTCTCTCGTTCCGCTTTGAGGTGATGAGAGCTTCCTGACTTTTTTCGGGTTTAGCGAGGGATTAAACTGTTTTGGAGGCCGTGCTCCAGAGTGCACATACCCAACCTACGCCGGACAGAAGACATGTTGATGGATTTCTGGACTGCCGGCGCCACAAGCGCAAGACCGCAACCCAAGTGGAAGCTACTATAGGGGCCTTCTGGGACCCATCATACTATATTTATGATAAGGAACACCGAAAATAATATTGGTAAGTATTTAGGCCCCTATATTAACAGGAAAATCTGTACAACCAGGAAACCTGAGGCTTTAGGGGTTCGTCGAAACTAACAAGTAGGGTGCAGGGTCCTACACCTTCCAGACCTGAAGCCCTGAAGACTACATCCGATCCTAAACTCAGCCTTGAAGGCTGGCCGACCCCAGACCAACAGGTTCATTGATGGGTAGTTATAATTGGTGTTTTAAGTAGGGTAACTAGAATTATAACCCACACTTATAAGGTTCATGGGTAGTTATAATTGGTGTTATAAGTAGGGTATGTAGAATTATAAACCACATTAAGGGACTTGTAACCACCCATGAACCTCCACGTAGGGGCGCCTCATCAAATCACAGGCTTGGATCCACTGGATCGCCTGCGCACACGCGCTCATGGCGGCGTTGTAGACGACCTTTCACTGTGGGTCTCTTTGGCTACAGGTTATATAAGCCAGCCACATAGAAGGGTTATAAAGGCTGACAGGTGGCCCGCTTTGCTTGATAATACACCCTATAAACCCTCAACAGGATGCTAGAAGACTCTGGAGGGTGGTAACCTGGTAGAACTGGCGATTATTGCGTGTAGGCAGCTTGCTGGAAAGTGGGTCAAGTGGGCAAAACCCTCCATCTAGCCTCTATTCGATCCCAAATGCCCATGAACTGGGATCATCTACTCTTACTTCCCCGATAAGCCATTAAGAAATCAAAGGTTAAGCTTCCAGATTACTGCTAAACTATAAGAACCCAAAAAAGTTTCAAGGTTTGGCAATAGAGAACTGAGTACAACTGTTTGAGAGTCCACGGACGGTCGTGGGGGCTTTAGCGACTTCAGGCTCTTCGGATTAGGCAGCTGATTTTCTTCCTCTCGCATGGCAGAGAACAATGCTCACAGGCGCGGTTGAACAGGATAGCACCCTAGTTGCAATACGCCCTAAGCAGCTGATTAGAGTTTAGGGTTGAGGGGAAAGCTTTCCCTTTGCAATCAAGGCGAACTCCACCCGAAACATAAAACCTTTAAACCCTGAACCCTAAGCCCTCGCAGGTTAAACATGGAGGTCACAACTTACGACTCACGGAATCCGAAGCCCGAAGCGATACTGCCCTTCATGCCGGGCAGCTGTATTAGCCATCCCGGGCCGCGCCGTTGCAAGCGCCTCAAGAGGCCAGCGCCATTCGCCTCCTTCTTAGTTGCTGAGTTCATAAGCCACAAATACACTTTCCGTTTATAGTTGCTAATTTCATCACCAAAAAAAGTGTACACTTTCAGTTTCATAGTGGGTAAATCTACCCCAACAAGTGTAAAGTGTATCCACTCAGCTACGAAGCCTTCAATGGGGAGAAAACTTCATATCAATTATCTATACACTCGAATGCCTAATGACCTAACGCAGTTCGTTTTCTGCCAACCAGAAATGTGTACTACAACCAGACCAAACCGTCGTAGTGAGGAGTATGGCAAGGATCACCGCTGGAAGGCACAGGGAACTTGAGGAATCCATGGGTTTCTCGGACCTCTTATTATTGTATGGGCCTTAATCATAGGAATAGGGCTTTGGGCTCCTTTTATAGTGTAATCACATAATAAGGAGCCGAAGGAATAATCTTGGTAATTGCGTTGGTTTCTATGTTAGATTTTTGTATATATGTGGTCGCGTGACAGGCCTCAGGCGCAGATGCAAGAATCACAGATGATGTAAGGGCCAACAGGAGAAAGTGATGCACTTGGACAATCGCTGTCTAAGAGTCTGAAAGAACAAAGGCGCAGGGTGGTGCGATCTTGGCCTGTAACCCCGACTCCACAAACGTCTTCACGAGTCCTACGTCCTTGCACCTTGTGAGCTCAATCCGCCTGGTCCCGAAACGCTATGCCCTACATCCTGAAGGAGAAATCGTAGTAGTACCCCAAACCCTGAAGGAGAAATCGCCGTAGTCCACAACACTCACACTGGCCCCAAAGCCTCTCCAATCCGAAACGCCTACACCACCTCACAGAGTCTTAGCTTACAGTCGGACAGATGAACATCTATGCCCTGAGTAAGTATAAACCCTGGGTGCACCCTAAACCCTGCACCCTAAACCTCCTAAATCCCTAAACCCTAAACTCTAAGCCCCAAACCCTACACCCTAAACCTCCTAAACATTATAAAACCTAAACTCTAAACTCTAAACCCTAAACTCTAAACCTCCTAAACCCCTCAACCCTAAACTCTAAACCCTAAACCCTTTCGAGGCTTGGGTTTCAGCACCAGTCGCCCTTCTCACAGGCATTCATTGCAGCGCTGCAGTTTCCAGCGTTCGGTGCGACAGCTGCTGTGGACATTGAAGCCCTGGCCATAGGCGAACCCACCGAAGCGGGTTTTAGCGTTTAGAGTTTAGGGTTTAGGGTCTTCGGGTTTAGGGGTTATTTTTCCGTCCGTTAGGGTTTAGGGTTCAGGGTGTTCTTTGACACTCACACTCGGACAAGCCAGACAACGTCTGCAGCCATACTGGTTCGGACGACTCATTAACCGCCTGCGGGGGTAGATTCACCTCGGAGGCTTAGCTGTCAGGCAGGTTCGAAACAAAGCCAACAACACACGTGTACAACCAATACATCAGCCCATCTGACAGCAGTCCCTCAACCAGGGCAAACAAGCGTATCCCAAGCTGGAATCGAGGACTTAGTTCAGCCGTCCTAAGTCCTAGGGAAGGGGAACCTTTGGGAAGGAATCCAACTCACAAGTTCTCGTACACATCTGAATGACCAGTCGAACATGGATAAACAGCTACACTTCTACCATGGGAGTGGGATTCTCGGCCCTGCAGCTCGTTTAGGTCTTAGCAATCAACCTGCTGGAGCCCAGCCTCAACCCCAACCCCTAAACCTTAAACCCTAAACCCTGAACCCTAAACCCCAAAACCCCAAAGCCCTAAGCCCCCAAAGCCCCTAAACCCTTTCGCAGCGGGCTTGCCTCGTTGCCTCGGAGCTCCCTAAACTCTCAACTCCTCAACCCTCAACGCCTAAACCCTACCTTAAGAACCCAAAACCCACTTTTTTGTAGGTTCTTATGAAAAACCCTAATATGCGATTTATAGGGACCCTACAAAAAAGTAGGTTTTGGCTTCTTAAGGTACGCCCTAAATCCTGAGCACCTGAAGCTCCGTTTAGTCCGGGCACAGCAACTCCAGGGAGAAGGCCCAACGGCCATCCGCAAAAGCACCCGCGGCCGAGTTAAAGCTGATGGCGCTTCGCTCCAGACTCTGATGCTCCTAGCTATGGTTTAGGGGTTTTAGGGTTTAGGGTTTAGGGTTTAGGGTTTAGGGTTTAGGGGCAGTTGGGCCCAGGCTTTGGTGCTAAGTAAGAGGAGCTCCAGGGAGCATGACGCTGTGAGCTCTGTGTTTCGCATTTTTTCGGACGAATAAACAGGGCTCGATTTGCAGCCCTTCTGCCTTCTGAAAATGCTCTTGGTGAAGCAGTGCCAAAGAGGTCAAAGGTATGTATGTATGGCACTGCATGACAAGGGCGGTCAGGGTAATAAAGGGGGCCCTAGGGTTCTTTCGTACATTGTCCACATAAGCATACTACTGGTATGACCCCCAAACCCTGCTCGAATGATTTCGACCTGCTGTTAAGCATACTATGACCTCCAAACCCTGGTCAAATGATTGCGACCTGTATGTTACGCAAGAGTGTAGGCAGTCGAGTTGAAGCAACCTCCGGCAAGCCCGACATCCACAGACTGCAAGCAAGGACAGCCAACACCCTAAACCCTAAACCCTAAGGCCTCAGCCCAACTTGCCTGAGGCCTCAACCCAACTTCCCTAAATCCTACGCACCCCTAAGTCCTAATCTAAACCCTAAGGCCTCAACACAACTTCGCTAAATCCTACACCCCTAAAGCCTAAACTCTACCCTAAACCCTAAACCCTAAACCCTAAACCCTAGTGAGGGCCGAAGTTCCATGGAAGACAGGAGCTCCATGGCATGCTGGCTGTGCGTCGCACGAGTGCAAGCGGTGATGGTCGTGTTGTAGCCTCGGTTTAGAGCATTTTAGGGCTTTAGAGGGCTTTATGGGTTTCGGCGCTCCAGGCTTTGCGGTTTCAGGGTTCAGGGCTTTTAGGAGTTTGGAGTTTACGGTTTAGGGCACTCATGGGCACTTGCAGCTGGCTGGACTATGTTCTAGTTGCTTGTTTTGCTATGACCTATCATAACTGGAAGCCGTAGTAACAGGCCCTGCATGGAGTTCCAGCTTTAGGGTTACGGCGGTCAGCTTGCCTTGTGAGGGCTCTTGTTTAAGAAACTTTAACTTAAGTTACCATGCCAGGGATCTATAGCAACTAATAGGGTTTCTTTATTATGGTAACTTAGATTAAACCCCTTAACAAGAACCCAGCTTAAGGAGCCTGCTGCCCCAACACTTCCAGTGACCCTGTGTCGGCCACTGCGAATCTCCGTCGTGCCATCCGCCGAACCTGGTCCACCCCAGCACCAACTATAGTACAGTCACGTGCAGTCTATGGCTTAAGCCACAAAACGCTGAGTCCTCAAACTAAACCCCAAGCCCCATAACTCCTAAACTTGCCCTACACCCCTAACCCTATGCCTGAAAACCTGCACTCTTAAACCTATAAGCCCTAATGCGTTGAAGCCGCTGAAGCCCCTAAACCCTGCACTGTTCACTCTAAAGCCCTGAAACTCCTAATTGAACCCTCAACTCCTTTCGTAAGCTGGTAGCTGACAGCGTCCGGCTGGCACTGGGCAGCCATCGAGTCTAACAGATGCAGCGCCGCCTCTGGCGTGTTTCCGGAAGGTAGACTCTAGACTCTAGCCGGAGCTGAAAATGACTGTGGAATTCTCCGTGGAGGAGGAGGAGGAGGTAGGAGTATACATTACATGTTGAAATTTCAAGTCATGGTTAGTCAAACGATTATTTCTTCTCTGAGTCTGGATCTCTCCGAGCTGCTAGCAAGGGAATAGAAAATGATGGGTCGTGTGGCCGCTCGTATGAGTACTTCTCGCAACAAAAGCAATGTTGGCCTGTAGTGGTATATGTATACATGTGTGTACGAATATACACTAATTAATGCATGTGTATGTCAGTCCGCATGTACGTATGTATGTCATACATAAATAAGTCAAGACATGTACACACATAGATTACGCACAAACTGCTTGGTGTCCGTGTTGCTGCCGAGAGGAAAGCTTATTGGTGCAGTCAAGGTTACACGGAGGATGCGGGCTCGTTTGAGAAGTTACCGCTTCGCCCCAAGATCCCCAAGAAAGCCACGGATTACAAAGGTTTTGGAAGATACAGTTGAGGTAATTCTTTGACCTCTGCCCGAGGTAGGCTCCCAACAGGTCCAGAGTGCATTAGCAGAAGCACCACACCATCAACAGGCTAAAGACGCCCCACTCTCCCTCATTCGGTACCTAGGGCTCAAGGTTTCGGCTTTGAGTTGGGACTTTGCCCGCAACTCAGAGAATCCCACCACCAGGCAAGGCCGCCTGCCACTTTGAAGCCTGCGAGAAGGCACTGAGCAGGGAGTTGTGGATGATGACATTGCCCCTCAGCAGCCTCCCGCAGGCTCTATCGGTGAGATCGGACATACACGGCATGTGCTTAGCACGACAGACTCCGATAAGAACGAATATGATGTACGCCTTATAGCAAGTACGCTGGCAAAGGGTGTATATGTAGAATAGAACAGAACTGAATGTGATAGAACAACATAGAAGAGAATTTCAGTTTATCCTGTATACTGAAAAATGCAGAGAAGGTTTGAACATACTATAACATCGTGCGATGACATGTTATAGAATGAGAAAACTCAATAAATATGTTAATCTGATAAAATAAGCCAATGTAATAGAATGTAAAACAAAGATAAAATGTAATACAGCATAGTACCACATATACATACATACATACAT
>CAJNDV010034052.1:1079-22082 GCA_905221635.1 Symbiodinium sp. CCMP2456
GACGGTTGGTCACGGAAGGCATGCTCCTTCCACCCTTAGGCTCAAGACTTCAATAGGCCTGAAGACATGCCTTAGGTGGCCTAGGACCAAGTGATCCGGAACTAAAAGCTCTTTCAAAGAGCTTCTTGAAGGGTTACTAGAATGGTTTCGAATAATGGCCAATGGTCAGAACAGGCTTTTTGGGTTGGGGCCCGTGGGCTTAGACGCCCATCGATCTTATTTATTGTGTTCGTTTGGGAACCTCACAGACGCACTAGGCGCTTTGGTGCACAAGTAGCTGGGGCCAGACTTTGAGGCAACCACAAAGGTCCGGAAGACTTCGCCCGGCTTCCTAAAATCCATCTTGCGGAACCCTCGAACTCTACAAAATGGTGGGTGCTGATGGAAGGAAAACATCATCAGCAACTACTCAAACCCGAAGAAGAACCTGCACATCTGTGTAAGTCGGCCAATGTGATTCCTCTTCAGGCCCTTCTTGCAGAGATGCCGTTCAATAGCTGTGTTAAGACGCAATTTACCGAAACAGCCGTAAACAGTACAACTTCAGAAAACGCGGCACAGGACATGACAGCGCCTACACGAATCACCGCAAGCTAGGCCCACAATCGCAAAATGCTCGGACATCCGCTTATGCTCCTCACAGATCCCGAAACCTGTTGATTCAGGAGTACGTAATATGGAGGTCTGAATACGTAGTTGAAGCAGGGTTTCGGGGTGTACTGTTGCATAACTATTGCAGAATCTTCAGGAACAGTCCTAGGAACTGCCCATACTAGCCCTAAGCCCTATGAGCCGATTCTGTACAAGTGCTGTCTTCGTTGCCTTCACAATCAAGTAAATAGTGCATGGCCGCCGGCGTTGACAAGGGCCACAGGCTTTTCCCGAAGCTTGCTATCTATTGAAGCTTGAAGCTTTACTTAAAACTGCAGGTTTTGGTGTTAGGGCCTGGGCTTAGGGTTTTGGTTTAGGGTTTAGTAAACCCTAAACCCTATTTAGGGTTGAGGGTTCGGATTCCTGTTCTACAAGTGCTTGAAGATGAGGCATTCCTGGATATCTTGAGCGAATTATTGAGCAGCGTTTACACTTACTTTCTCCAATCTACACAAGCTGTCAATGTGCACAGTTTAGAGCGTTTGGCGTTGCCAAACGAAAGCACAACGATGTTGGAATGGTACCCACACGATGGAGGGTTTAGGGTCCCGGGTTTATCTAATTCACGATGTCAGGAAGCTCTACCAAAACAGGCATAATCTTAAACGCCAAGACAAGCCCTGAAAGCTCCGTCCCCCCTTATCTTAAACGCTAAGCCTGAAGTCCCGATGCCTTCATATGTCTGTAAAGAGGTTCAGGTCAACCACAAACAGGAATAAACCCCGCAAGCCGTAAGCCCTCAACCCTAAGCCCTTAGGCCGAATCCTAAGACCCTTAAAACCTAAACCACTAATAAGGCTTTACAATACGGGTCTCAAGGCTTTGGGGTGGCTAAACTCCACAAGGGTTTCCCTTCCCGGTGTAGCTTTTCGGGACTAGATGAGTGTCACAAGATGACTCGCCTCCGGTGCTTTCAAGCCCAGAGGCGTAGCAATCCGGGCTTAGGGGTTAACGGTTTGGGTTGCTGGAAGCCCTGGACCTCAAACCCTAAACCCTAGCTGCATAGGGTTTAGGGTTGGGGGTAAGTTTAAGGGTTCAGAGTTTAGGGTCTACGGTTAACTATAGTGCACCACCAAAACCCAAAGACCAAAGAACAAATCGGCTCTGGAGCAAGACTGCTTCGGTTGCTGCTGCTGCGGCCCACGTCCTTAAAGCAATCTAATTCCCTGCTTGGCGTACGGATTCCCAGAAACTCCAATATCCTTTCATCAATCCTGAAGGATTCTGGAATTTCAGGTTATGCTCCATGCAGAGAGGATTCCTCAGTCGTTGGCTGGGGCAAACCGGTGCAATGCGGTCTGAAAAAGGACCAGGCATACCGCAGTTTGATGCGAGCGCAAGGGCTTTAGGGCTTAGGGACCCTTGAGACACGAGCCCTCAACCCAGCAACATTAAACCCATCGCACTTGAGGTTCATAGCAAATTCTGCTCGGTACCAGTCAAGACAAAATTTTAGGGGCTGGTGCTCCGGCTAATTTATTGGTCGGACAGGGATCAAGCCCCTGCTGCACTGCTAAGAGATCAGGGGTCTTGTGGTTTTGCTGGCAAAAGACCTTACATAATCGGATCGCTAGTGTACAAGAAACGCCGATTGAGGGAGTCTTCATGTGCTTTAATGTTGAACAAACCTGGTGAACATGGCACTTCTTAGAAGGCCCATTGTTCTGGGTTCTTTCTAAGAGCGCCTGGTTAGGGGCGAGGAGGTTGTTGATCAGAAGTCTGCATACAACTTGCGTCCCCTTGCCAAGTCCATAGATTACTGCGGATGTATGCTTCCCTAAACCCCAAACCCTAAACCCTCAACCAATCGACGCTGAAGATGTTCATTTTTCAAGATTCGGGTCGGCCAGCGGCCAGCTACTGTAGCTGCAAGGCCGAAACACCAAGCCATTTTCTATTACACACTAGTATAGGAGCCTAAAGAGAGAAGTCGAATAAATAAAAGAAGTTTGAGCCGATGGCCCCTACCGCCACAGGGCAATGAAAGTCCGGAACCTCCCAGGTCTTGAATCCCCCGTACTATGATTAAGGTATATTATTCAACCATGGGATTTTGGAGGGTCTGGGTGAATACGATCAAGCTCTTAAGGCCAATCCTTGCTTCCGCAACTGTCGCTCGGTCAGCCGGGTGCAGCGGTGTACAACCGAAGCGCAACATGGGTTTAGGGTTTAGGGTGGTTGTGGGTGATGGGTGAGCAGCAGTGTGGCGGTCTGACACACCCTCAACCCTAAACCCAGAAAGCCAAACCCCTAAACGCCAAAATCCGGAACTCTACATCTAAGCTGCAGAACCCCAGAACGCATTGCAGATTGGAGACCGATTCTGGCTGTTGGCCAGGTCTCCGAACATAATAGAAAGCACAGAAGCACGAATCTGGAGAAGGGCAAGAAAGGCGCCCTCCTATGTAACTAAGCCGAATTCAGAGTAGGGATGTCGACTTGAAGGTAAATATAACTACATAATACTTCATCGATTACCCATAATGCATGGTACATAAGCAGAAAAAACAGTAAAACACATCGCGCTTATGTCCTTTGGAGAGGGCTCCTACTGGAGCATCCACGGCCTGCTTTAAGCAGAGAGATGCGCCTTGAGTGAGCAGGAACGGATGGACTGGTCTTTAACATCCCAGGGTTGAGGCTTGTATGGATGAGGAGCTATGAGGGCTTTGGGTCTAAGGGGGTTTTGGGATAAGGATCTGTGAGGGTTCTACAAGCGCTCCAGCAGAAAGGTTTCTGTGGGGTTTTGGGGGTTCTTGCTGTAAGCTTTGCGATGAGGTTTAAGAGTTTCGGGTTTACTTTGGCTCAGCTTGTGCTGAAATGCAGGGTACATGTTGGTTCTCTTCCCTAGTTTGAGGGCCGTATACAGGGTCTTCAGGCTTCAAGGTTTCCGTAGCCTGAAGCTACCGTCTTTGGGGATTGGGATTCGAACTTCGGTGAAGAAATACTTGTAAACCCAACACTCTTCAAAATGGTAGCACAACCCCATGACAAATATTGTTGGGGGTTTTTGGGGTTTGGCTTCAAGGCAACCCTAAAGCTGGCAGGTCATTGGATCCCCAGGTATGCCCTAAACCCTAGGCCCTAACCCTAAACCCTCAACGCTAACCCTAACCCTGAAGCCCTCAACCCTAAACCCTAAACTTTAAACCCTTAACCCTCAACCCTAAACTCTAAATCCTTAAAAACTCTAAATCCTTAACCCTCAACCCTAAACCCTAAGCCTAAACCCCCGAAGAGGCGAAACCTCTCTTGAGGCCACGCCAGTCCATCCGGACCCAAAGCAACGGGGTCGCTGACCCCCGCAATGGATCGATTCCCAACTCAGAAACTCACCATTAAGGAAAACCTGTAGCCTCTAAACCCTGCAGCAGTAGTACCTCATAAAGGGGCCTCAATAATCACAATAGGGTTTTCAGGTACATTGCGCTGTAGTTCTGATAAGGAACCTGCAAAATCGTATTGGTAGTTGCTTAGGTCCCTATAGTACCTAGCCCCGTAGCACTGCTGATGATATAATTCCTGCAGTACCTTATAGAAGGACCCTAGGCTATGGGAATTATAACATATTCCGTATTATGGGTAATGCAGGATGTATCCAAAATGTGAAGCCTCTTGGGTTTATGGTTTCAGACTTAGGGGCAGGTGCTCGGATGAACCTTGCTAGGTCTTGCGTTACGCAGACCTTACCCAATGCTACCCTAAACTCGAAAACCCCCTGTACCCCAAACCATCCCAAACCGCAAAAACAAAACCCTAAACCCCTAAACCCCCAAACTCCAAACCCGAAATCCTACCGGAGGCGAGGCTTCTGGCCCTACGAGTCGACGTTGTGGAGAAAATGCCGTAGGCTTGTCGCTGCAGAATCGAATGATTTGGGTTTAGGGTTTAGGGCTTAAGGTGTAGAATTGGCTTGCTTTGGGGATTGCTTGTGGGTCCGCTCTATGGGGTGGGGAAAGGATCTCAACAATAAGTTTCGCGTCTAGACTGATCAGGGTGAGAAATTAGGGCTGTACGGTTTTGGGGTTCAATGGTTGAGAGGTTTTAGGATTTATGTATCAGGAGGCTTCTTGTTGTAGAATCGATTGGATGTGGCTCCGAATCAGACGAGACTGCGTTGGTCCGCAACGAACTCAAACTCCTGGGCAGCCGTAGATGGTGAGGTGCTTTCTTGAACGGATGCTTTTACAGCGTTTCCTATGGGTAGTTCTCTAAATTAGGGTCGCTTTTCGAAGCCTTGTTATAAGGGTGCCAAACTGTTTTGGGGACCTAAGAAGCGGCCGTAATTTAGAGAACTACCCATAGAGGTGCTACAGAAGTTACGTTTCCTAGAGGTCTCACGGAAGTTGAGTCGGGCTTAACAAGGTGCTTTGAGGGCTTTTAGGGTTCAGGGTTGAGGATTCTCCAGGGTGCTTGGGCCAAGAACAGGGTTTAGGGTTTAGGGTAAGTAAGAGCAGGCCTTGCCATGCGGGCCAGTGTTAATCCAGTAATGTCAGAGCCTTCTTAGAACAGTAAGGGTCCTAAGTACCCACAGCGTAGAACGTAGGATTTTGTCTATATATGGAACGGGGCACGCCAAAGTCTAATTACTCATAACGAATAATGAACCCTTAAATCTAAACCCTAACACCGTGAAGCTGGCCAAGCTCAATGACGAGACCCTGAAGGCAGAGACCCCGATCTATTCCGGCGTGAAGGAGGCGTAGGGTTAAGGGCGCTAGGGTTTAGGGTTTAGGCCCTTATATAGGCTTACACTAAGGGTTTAGTTACTATGAAGGCTACCATGGGGCAGACGCTGCCGGGCTGCTCGGTGTCTCCGGCGGGACACTTGTACCAGCAGCTTGCGAGGATCGTTGGCAACCTCCTGGCCGAGACTCAGGCCGTAGTGAAGCAGCAGCAGCAGCACAAAGTAGTGGTACTGGTAGTGGTTTAGTTATAATAATGGTAAGAGTAGCAGCAGCAGCAGTATTAGTAGCAGTAGCAGTAAAACTACTAGTACTAGTACTAGTACTAGTACTAGTACTAGTACTAGTACTAGTACTAGTACTAGTACTAGTACCAGTACTAGTACTAGTACTAGTACGAGTACTAGTACTAGTACCAGTACTGGTACTAGTACTACTACTACTACTACTACTAGTAGTAGTAGTAGTAGTAGTTGTAGTAGTAGTAGCAGTACTAATACTAGTACTATTACTAGTATTAGACTAGTACTATTACTAGTACTAGACTAGTACTATTACCAGTACCAGAACTAGTTCTACTAAGTACTACTACTAGTATTACTAGTACTTCTCTGCACTCCTGGCCAACTACTACGACGACTACTAGTGCTGCTGCTACTACCACTACTACTACTTACTAGTACTAGTACTACTACTACTACTACCAGTCCTAGTTCTACTACTTCTACACTACTACTACTACTACTACTACTACTACTACGGGACTAACTACTACTACAACTACAACCTCGAGTACTACCAGTACTACTAGTACTACTAGTACTACTAGTACTACTAGGACTACTGGTACTACTAGTACTACTACTAGTAGTACTAGTACTAGTTGTAGTTGTAGTCGTAGTAGTAGTAGTAGTAGTAGTAGTAGTACTACTACTACTACTACGACTACTACTACTACTACTACTACTACTACTACTAGGTTGTTGTTGTTGGCGCTGCAGTTGAAGTTGTCACTGCTGCTGGAGGAGGTGGTGGTGGTGGTTGCGGTGGTGGCGGTGGAGGTGGTGGCAGTGGCGTCCGCATTGGCCGTATTGGAGTTGGTTGTGTTCCTATTCTTGTGTTTTGACACTACCACTACCCTAAGCCTAAGCCCCAAACCCTAGCGCTGCAAGCAACCTTACCTGACCTCTACACACCCAAATCCTACAAACCCAGGGCTCCTGTAGGAAACCATCCAGTTTTACCTCGTACCGCGAATGCAAGATGCGATTCGGCGGCACTCTGGCTCCTGCAGCAGACAGCATGAAACTGCAGTAAGGGTTTGGGCTTGTAAATTCAGCACCCTAAACCCTAATCGATGAACCCCACCTCAGGATTAACGATTCCCAAGAAATCACAGTCTCACAAGAAAGGTCCACTTCGGTCGATGTGGCTTCACAACCCCCCGACAGAGATTGTTTTCGGGAACTTAATAAGCCACAGTGTCGCAACAATATGGGAAGCACATGACTTGCTACGCATCCTTCTCCGCAGCAGCAAAGATGAACCTAGCTCTATTTCCAGAGCAATCGGGTGACGTCGCACATACTTGCTCGTGATGGTCGCAAACAATACTGCGTATGTATGTATGTATGTATGTATGTATGTATGTATGTCTGTATGTCTGTCTGTATGTATGTATGTATGTATGTATGTATGTATGTATATATGTATTATATGTATGTGTACATATAAATATGATACATACGATTTAACATCCTATGCTATACGCTAATGCTTTCTCAACAGACACTATTTGGTTTAGTGGCTTTGGCTTCGAGGCTTAGGTTTCAACATATCTGAGACCAGTAGAAGGAGTAGTACTGTAGGGGCCTTAATAATTACCAATACTATTTGGGGGTTCCTGAAAAGAGTATAGTATAGTATACCCCAAAGCCATATTTCAGTTTTTAAAGCCCCTGCATTGCTGTAACAGACAGACCTTTATGGTTGCAAGGTTTTGACTTCTGGGTATCATAGGGCTGTACCTTTTGGGGTCGAGAGTTTAGGGTTTGGGGCCGTCTGAAGTGGTTCCGAAATCTCAGGCTTTTGTGGCTGTAAAATCGAGAAGTGGTGTCCTTTCTTTCTCAGGTCTGGGGTAGATCAATCGCATGACTTGACAACCCCCACGAACAACGTATAACTTGTCATCCCTTGTAGAACCCCTACATCCAGAAGCACTCACAAACCAAAAAGCCTAGAAACCCTCAACCCCGTAAGCCCTAATCATTAATCCACCAAATAGAATTAAAACCTTAAACCCACAACCCCTAAACCCTAAGGAAGAAGGGCCTTTTGGCAAGCCGACCGGGAAGGTCCAGTCAAAGAAGGAAGAGCTCGAGTCGCTCCGGCCGATGATGGGCAAATCTGCCGCTTTTCTTTCTTTAAGGGTTAAGGGTTTAGGGCTAAGGGGTTATATAGGGCTTGTTTAACTTATGGAGTGTAGAGGGGTGTGGGTTTAGGGTTTAGGGCCGTTGAGGGTCGAGGGGTTGGGGTTTGGGATGTTTGTTTGTTTGGCTTTCTTCTAGGAGCGGTGTTAGAGCTTCGGTTGAGAGTTGCTTTATACAGAGTTTGCGAAGTCGCTGGATTGGTTTATTAGGCATGCATGAGGTGCTCAGGGTGTAGGGCTTTGGGCATTGGAAGTTTCCCGCTTCATGAAGCGCCCCTGCAAAGGGTTGATTCCAGAAACATTATCTGCCAGATCCTTCCATTAATGTGGTCGTGTAGGGCATATGATACGAGTTTCTTGTGCCTTGGTTTAGCCTCGTCGCCTAGTGCTTGCAGCTTGGTGGTTTGAGAAACCTAAACCTTAATTCATCGAACCTGAACCAGGGACTCATGAACCTCAAACACAATAATTTTACTCAATCTATGAACAGCCCAAAGACCCCTCCGAAAGTTAGATATAGATCGGAAGCTTATCTCTCAACCCTAAACCGTAAACCCAACCCCGCTGCTAGTAACTAGTACAAACATCGCGCCATGGCCTGCCAAGGCATTGCGGGCCTCCTCCTGGATCTGCCTCGGAGAGCTTGCTGCACGGACACTTTTTCTTCTACTGCAGCTGCTGCTTCTACTACTACGACGACGACCACAGCTACTGTTACTGCTACTGTTGCTGCTACTACTACTACTACTACTACTACTACTACTGCTACGACTACTACGACTACTACTACTGCTACGACTACTACGACTACTACTACTACTGCTACGACTACTACGACTACTACTACTGCTATTACTACTACTACTGCTGCTGCTGCTGCTGCTGCTGCTGCTGCTGCTACTAGTACTACTAGTACTACTAGTACTACTAGTACTACTAGTACTACTAGTACTACTACTACTACTACTACTGCTACTGCTACGACTACTACTACCACCACCACGACGACGACTCCTAGTACGATTGCGATTTATACTACGACTACGACTACTACTGCTGCTACTACTATTACAACTACTACTACCACCATTGCCACTACTAGCACCAATACCAGTACCAGTACCACTACCAGTACCACTACGACTGCTACTACGATGAATAGTAATAATAATGACGTGCATATTGCTACGATTATTTTACAATTTTAAGTAAGAAGATGAATATGGATATTGACACGGGCATTAATGTAATTGTGAATGTTTAAGAATAATGCTGATACTAATATTCAATATTCATATCAACATTTGACAGCTGCAGTCGTATGAAGACTACTGATGAAAGACGCGACAATGCAACCAATCAGCGCTGTACAAGCAAAAAGTGCGCGCTTAATTGCTACAGGCAGCAACAAATCGAACGACACTGCCTTGTCTGCTGCCAAGTAGGTATGATAACGAACTCCCTTCGTCTCAGAAAACGAGCTCCCCAGCTTGCGAAATCACACCTTCATGATTTTTTCATGGCGACGAGAAGCACAACTCAATGGCACAACAGCGGGGCCTAAACCCAAAGCCTGGGCCTTTTCCTTTTTGGGTGCATTACCCTGAACCCAAGGCAATAACCCTAAACCCTAACCGAGCTCTTTTGTGGGTGAATCTCCCTTTACTTTTACGCATGGGATCCTTTAGATCCTGCACCCGAAGCCATGAAAACCGAAACCAATCAAAGAACCCTCAACCCAAACCTAGATCCGGAACCCTAAACCCTAAACCCTAGAAGTTTACAGGCCTAAACCTAGATCCCGAACCCGAAGCCATTAAAAGCCAAGGAGAGAGGCTCTTTGGAACAGGTCGGTTCGAAGAGGGGGTCTGCATCCAGGCCTCCGATGAGTTCCTGTCAGGGCTTTTCCTTAGGGGCTGAGTGCCTAGCCCAAAAAAAAGGTTCACCTTTTCAAGTATGGTAGGGTTATACAAACCCCAAGAGGTTTAAGGTTACCTACTCGGCTACTAAGTAAGAATTTTTAGGTTAAGACGTCCGGAAAGCTGTGGACGTTAGGGTTTAGGGTTGGCCTCAGGCTTCTGGCTTTTAGGGCTTTAGGGTTCAGCATGAAGCATTAGGAGCTCGTTTTAGATTAGGGTTTAGGGTTCAATTCCGGATTATCGTACGTGCCCGTGTACCGAAGAGTTCCGTGAACGAGCTCCCGTTGAGGGTTGAATGATTTGTCTTGCTGCGCTTTCCAGGATTACCACATGGTGGTGGGGGGGGGGGCATATAACCCTCCCTCAATCAAGTGTGACCATCCAGAACAGCTTTTCAGAAGCTTCCGTCTAACCCATAGAGTCGGCTGCTTGGCAGCATTAACTCGGCTCGGAACCGCTAATGATGGATGGGGCATATCCCCCCCCGCCCTCAAAGACACGTGGACCATCCACATGGTGGTTTGGGGGACCTCCATGACGGTAGCATCTATGGATTTTCTGGGCAGGTCTTGTCGGTGGTTTACGACCTCATGGCCTGGTCGCGAGTTCAAGAGTAACCCGTGGCCCTATGGGCTCCCAGTTTAGAACAGACCCCTCGAATTTTCCCCAAATGCCAAATCCCAATCTCAGGCACGAAGCTAAGGCCCCATAGTAATACCCAGGGAGCCCAATACCCCTTAATTAAGCAATATACCTTAAATTATAAGGGCCTGAATGTTATGATTTGAGGTATACTGCTTAATTAAGGGGTATTGGGCTCTCTGGGTACAGCCTCGAAGTCCAGATCTCCCAATCCCTCGCTGCCGCCCTAAAACCCTGGACTAAACCAAAACCGAAACATCGCGACCTGCAATCTTAAAACACCCAAATCCAAACCCAAACCCAAGGGGAACAACGAACACCTCGGGCTTTCGGCAGCCAGGCACGAAGCCTTTGTGTCTCAAGAGCTCTAGGTCTTTCCATATGGGTAGTTCTGTACATTCGGGTCCTTTTGGGGGTCTTTTTACGGGTGCCGTACTATATTGGGCACCTAAACCCTGGACCCTAATTTAGAGAACTACCCATATGTTGTTCAAGTCGCTTGCTTTGAGCTTGAGGGTGTAGAGGTTTAGGGCTGACTCTGTTGTAAGGGTGTTTGCTTTATAATAACTGGAATAGGGTCGTGGGGTATATGATAATATCTGATTTAATTCTTGTAGGGAAGGAAAAAGTGATCGCAATTTTTCCGACCTCTAGACCAACAAGGGGCCAAAAGCAAGACTGACGAATGTAGGTAAGTCCTTGCTTGCAGCCCACAACCTAGCCCCACATTGCGCAAGGAAGGCAGTAATCCGGACCCCTTTGGTACCCTTTCCAAGTAGGCCCTAAACCCTAAACCCTAAACCCTTTAGAGCCGTTCAACATATTCTTTGATAAGATCCATTGAGGCCCGAAGACGGAGACCAAAAAAAGGTGCCACATGCCTTCCTAGCCTTAGTGCTGGCATGCAAAAATTGGGGGGGCTTCTGAAAAGTGAAGAAAGGTTTGGGGTTGAGGGTTTCGGGGTCCCGCTTCAGGGGTCTTATTAGAAAGGGTCGTGCTGTTTGGGCTCTAAACTGGTATAGCGTTTGGAAGCTGTGCGATATGAGTACCCTTGCTTCCTGAGCTCTGCCGAAGTACTTGGGGAGCTACACATGGAGCAACTAGCTACGATTTTCTCTGCAGACTGCTCGCCTAAGCTAGGAAACTTGGGTTGGGATTGCAAACAGTGTGCAACCGTGATGCCAAGCGCACTTCCGAAGCCATCAGGACTGCCCGCGGTCGCACTCATCACGGGCTGCATCATCTTTTCAAAATGCAACAACTCAAAACGGCCGCAAAAAATCTGCCCGTGGACACATATCATGCTGAGAGATTTTAGATAGTGATTGTGCTGTGCAGCAACACATCCTGTACAGTACCTCTCCTTGGATCTGAGCGGCTGCAACAGAGTTGCGTTGGCTGTGGTTTTGTCACACTTGAATGTGCAGAACGTCAATGGATAGGATTTCCGCCCTGCACAAAGGATGTTGGATCCTGGGCTGGCAGACCCCTGCCTCTTGCTCAAACTTCGATCCTAAGCCCTAAACCACAAGAGCCCCACAGGGTTTAGGGATTAGTGTCGTATGTACGTGACATTCACAACACTTTCGGGTCCGCATCCATAAGCCCCTCAGACCCATATCCAAGTGTTTATTAATCTTTAATGACCTTTGGGCTTATGTTACATTATCACAGGTACATCTGTGAACAATCCTTCCTAAGGCAACCACCCAGGTAGCAGGGTCCCTAATGTCTTTAACTCCTGTTAATTATTTGCTAGTGTTGGATCTTTGATACCTATCAACCTGCTGATGGCCAGCACTTTCGTGGAATGAAGCTTCAACACAAAGTAGGTAGTGCCCAAGGGCGGCCTACACCCTATAACGTCTACACCCCAATTACCCCGGAACCCTAAACCTTAAACCATAAACCTTGAACCCTAAGCCCAAAACCCTAAACTCGTTATTACCCCCCAAACCCTGCAACCCAAAGCCTCACAAGTCCTGAAAAGCTTCCCTGCCCTGCCTCAAGAACGTCTGCTTTGTACTGTCATGACACAACATTTGGATATGGGTAGGTTTCTAAATAATTGGGGTTCCTTTTAGGGTCCTGATAATAGAGGGGCCGTACTATACTGGGGACTTTTAAAAAGGACACTATTTTAGAGAACCACCCATATAGCAAGTAAAAACAATGACCCGCGCTTGCTGCTGATTGCTCGCTGGCCTCTCCAGAAACTCCATCGAAACAACATTCTTCGAGCAAACGCACTCCGATTAACGCACAGACATCAGCTGGACCTGCAAATCGAAACAACCCCGATCAAGGAACGGAGCTGCAGAACGTGCCAAGCAAACGAAACCGACAAGCTTGCCCACAGCCGGTGTCAAGATAGCAGGACACAGTGCATCCTACAACCCCCACACGAGTAACACGTAACAGACGGAGCTGTGCAGAGTGACAACAATGGCACCCTGGCTTTTTGATTACGGCTTATAGTATAGCGGAACTTCAAGATCATGTTCATCCTCAATTCGGGTACCTTTTCACCGCAATTTCTGCAGTGACCATCGAAGCAGCTCTACGCATCACTTGTTGTTCAAGTGACACGGCTAAAAGTCGCGCTAGGGCTTCCTGGCTTCTTGACAGGACACATAGAGGGCTAACGGCCTTGCTGAAATATGACAGGCATTGAAAGGCTTTGAATCTGAACATTTTCGAGTTTTGGATTTTCTTTGTCGAGACTCGATAGCACATGTTCATGAATAGAATCCCAAAGCCCTAAACCCTCTAGAAAGGACCCGAGGTACAAGCTGGCATTACATATTGTAACATCGGAGAGCATGCGACATATCGCTGCGGGCCGGGCCACTCAGCAGCTTCAAACAAGCGAGTGCATCACATCTCCCCTAGAGCACGTACAACTATCTAGCACCTCTACTGACTTTGGAATCAGCTTCAATAGAAACCAAGACTAAATCACAACTGCCAGCGACTGTATTAGTTTCATAACTTGGCACACCAAGACAACTAGTTGGTGCAAGCCTGCATAACGAAATGTAAACCTTGCACAGCTTTTCAGCCTTGAGGTTAAACCCGCCGCACTCACCCGGAAGTGAGGATAACGGCGTAGGATAAGGGTTGAAGAAATCGAAACTTCGGTTTAGGGATGCCCAAAAATCTCAAACCTGACGCCCAACTGCTAAAAGCTGAACTGCAGCAGCCAAAAATCCCAGGGACAATTTGTAAGCTAGCCCAGCAAACAAAATAAGATCATCCGAGAAAGAGGCCCTGAACAAGCCCTTAATGCGGGTACCTATGCTCCATACAATTATGCAATGCTGCTCAAACCGTATGCCCGATTGCCCGTTCAATCTGGGGTTTTCAGGATCTAACATGCCGGGTTTTAGGACACCTCAGCTATCCCTCCTTTGGAGAAAGTCTTTCGCCTTTCGAGCAGCTCATCTCCAGGCCGCGGCTGCAGCGCAGCCAAAACGACCCGTGGGTAAGGGCGGCCTGAGGGTTAGGGGCTTTAGAGTTTAGGGGCTTTAGGGTTTAGGGCTTAGGGTATGGGGTTTAGGGCGGCCTGAATCCCGCTTGCGCTATGAGTTTTCTCGTTCAAAGGCCCTTCTCCACTACTGGCTTATGGCTTAGGATTCAGCCAGGTAAGATGCGGGGTTGGGGCGTAACGTCTAGGGAATTCTAGTGGTAGACGGCAGTAATAGCGGTAGTAGTAGGGGTGGTTGTCGTAGTGGTAGGACGGACAGTTCTTCGCTAGTGCCGGTAGCGTCAAACAGCACCTTTCATGTCGTCTGTAGCACTGCCTAACAACCACCTCTCCTAGTAAAACTACCACTACCACCGTGACTACAATGATCGCTTTGGTCGTCATGCGCATGTTCATAATCGAAAGCATCGTCACCATCATGATCACCACCACCACCGTCCTCCTACACATCATCACCATCATGATAATCAGCAATATCATGAACCATCATGTTCTGCTTGTTCTTCTTCTTATTCACTTCACAATCATCTTCAGCATCTTCATCATCATATATTCATCATCATCACCACCATCATGAAGCATCATTTTTCTTCGTCTTCATTATCACCAGCAACATCTTTATCATCATCATGATCATGGTCATGATGATGACCATCATCAACCAAAATGTTTTTATTCTGCATTGTCATCTTCAGCATCTTCATCATCGGCTTCTTCTTCGTCTTCAGCATCGCACCAAGAATTCCAGCTACGAGCCTAGCCGAAGCACTCCACCAGCCACCCGATCAATCCTTTGAAAAAATATGCCATCCCAGCATGCTCACGACTGACCAGGTTGCTACTCCGTTTCTCACGATTTGAAGTCGGAACCTACCGCGCGGGAACACAAGACCATCTCATGTCTGCTTGCAGGCTCGGCACAGCCGACACCATTGCTTTGCTGCAGTGTCAAAGCGCTCCACACTCGCCTCAGGGCTCAGGACTGGGCGATGGTGGCGGTGCGGACGATGCTAACTTCGACTTACTTCGACTAAGTGGGCCATGAAGATGACCCGCATGATGCACTTCTAAATTTACCATGATGCTGACGTTGCACCGACAAGTTTGACCATGACCGTCATCATGATCTTGACTGTGGAGGCCCGAAAACCTAGTACCACGACGACAAGGATGATCATGTTGCTGATGATGTTGTTAACACTGATGTCGTGCTGAGGCAGGTGCTGATTCTGATGGCGATGATTACCATAATGACGATGGACCTGGTAACACTGATGACGGTGCAGATAGCATGTTCGAAATTATTGATGAGGGGGTGAGTCATGCTGCTGGTGGCGGCGATGACTGGCTATGACCTTACACAACATGATCTCGAGTTCAAGCACACTTCACAGCTTTCAGCAATATGCACTTGCCAGGGTTCAGGAAATGGATCTGGACTTTCCAACTTCGAACCCGTCATAGAACCTACCTGGCACAGCGAGCTCTACCGACCCATTTTCTCAGAGACTCCAAAACCCGTTACGGCATAAACCTTAAACTGTTATGGGAACCCTAATGAGATGTGAGGTTTCTTCCTTAATTCAGGGGTTTTGGAGTCTTTGGGTAACAACATGACCTCACGGGACCCTCTGAACCCCTAGACCCTAAACCCCCTAAACCCCAAACCCCACAAGGAAGCCGAAGTCTTGCATTTAAGCCGTGACATGGGTGAATTCCCTTAATATCCTTTAATGTAGAGGCCAAAATAATTGGAATCGGGTTTCACATGGTTCCTTTAACCGGCTCTATAAGGGCTACTATCAGAGTTTAGGGTTTAGGGGACTTGATAATTAGAATAGGGTTTCGGGCTCCTTCATAGCACTAAGGAATAATATTGGTTGTTATTGGGGCTTCTATATTCACAGGTAGTGGGACAGGACCGCCATTATATGACCTAACGAAGTTCACACATAACTCTCAAAGCTTTAAGCAGAACCCGACTCCTCACCCGCAAAATCCAAACCCTGTAAAACTAGGATTAAGATGCCAATTCCCGAAGCCTCGCGTCCAACCTCTAAGCGTAGAGGATTTAGGGCTTAGAGCAACAAGCCCCGAACCCTAATGAAACTCGCTACCTGAACCCATACTCCGACCGACTCAGTCCCCAGATTGTTTAGGTAATATAGGGTTCAGGGTTTGTCAAATGAGGGCTTAGGGTTAAGGGTTTAGGGTTCAGGGTTTGTTATATGAGGGTTTAGAGTGAAGGGTTTAGGGTTCAGGGTTTAGGGCTTGTTTTTTTGGGGTTTCGCAGCCTTCCAGCCCTGTGACCGTGCTGGCTCCTAGGGTGAGTCCCTTGCCAGGGATTGTCCATCGTCACCGCCGACGATGTACAAAGCCCCTGGGGTCAAAACCACTGTTGTTTATGGCCTGGGTTCAGGGATGGGTTTGGAGTCAGACTGTAGCGTTTTCTTCACCTAGTGTCACGAGTAGTAAGAACTGTCAAACACTGCGCATCGCATCAGGACGTGGACAGTGAGAAACACTGACATGACTGCAACAGGCGCATCGTGAGAATTATGTTTTAAACGTCGTCCTTGATAAAAGCTTTGGAAACTACTGCTTCGTGATGTAAAAAGCATGACCTGCAGTAGTTTCAAGCTCGCCATCGGGGAAGTCATTTCAAAAATCGAGGGTCCCAGTGGGTACAGTACCGGGTATGAAAAACATCAGCGCTCTTCTCCCAATTGCTGCTCCTGACATTGCTGATGTGGCGGCGAGGATTCTTGTCATTGTGGTGAGCATGTGTGTGAGAATACGCGTTGGCGGATTGTAGCTACTGCCATTGTCGCCACTCACGCTGGCATCATCGCTGTTATCGTCCGGCGGCAAATCAGGACAGTAAAGGCAACATCAAGAGCAAGAGCAACGACAACAGCAACCGCAACAGCATACAACAGCAACAACAACAGCAGCAGCAACAACAGCAGCAGCAACAACAACAGCAACTGCAGCAGCAGCAGCGGCAGGCAACAACAACAACAACACCAGCAGCAACAGCAGCAACGTCAGCAGCAGCAACAGCAACAGCAGCAGCGGCAACAGCAACGGCAACGGTAACAGCAACAGCGCTTGGCTGTCTAGTTCTACAGCTGGACGGCGTGTAACGTGTTTCCAGCGTTGCCCATCATTCGCGCGCTCGATAGCAAGTCGCAAACGAATGTTACGGTTTTCTGCCGTTTGCAGGATTTGCAGGAGCATGAAGCCAACTGAGGAAAGGATCTTGAACCTGAACTGGGTTGTAGTTTCGGGCCCCCCAAAATTATTTATGGATGGGTACTTCTATAGGAACCATACGGGAAATTCAAAGTTTCCCAAAGTGCCACCTAGTGAATCTTGTCCTAAACCCCAAACCCTAAACCCTAAACTCTGTGAGTGGAACCCCGCGAAGCATTCCCTGGCAAAACGCGGACAAAGCAAATTGCAGAGTTTCATGGTGGAAGGACGATTAATGTAGGGGCCTTCATGATTCGAATAGGGTTTTGGGGCCCATTATACTAGAGTTATGGTAAGGAACTCCCCCAAAATAGTATCGGTAATTATTTAAGCCCCTATATTTTGCACTAGATGGATATTCCGAACCCTAAGCCGCTTAGCCGAAACCCCGAGCACAACTCCCCCAAACTCTAGACCTGAATTTGGGATAAAAGCTGGGTTCCGGCGTCTCCCAAAAAAACCCAATACCCCTTAATTAAGGAATATACCTTAAATTAAAGAGGCAAAAAAATTATGACAAACGGTGCATTGCATAGAAGGTTCTCTGCGCTTGTTATTGTTGCTGAAAGTGCGACCGGCTACGGATAAGGGCCTAGAGGCTTAGGGGTCGTTCTCATGCTCTCATTTTACTGGTCGAAATGGGCAAGCAAATCTCAAAATCTCACGATCCAGTGCCCCAATGCCGAAACCGGAAACTGAATGCCCTCAAGCTCAGACTCTGTACCTCGAAACCTTTCGTGTATACATATGGGACCCTACGCGCTTAAATGCGGAAGAATCCATTCCCAAAGTCATGAAGAGCATCCCAACCCTCGTAATCTCCTGTAAGCCGATGCTTCACCACAGGCATTCTAAGCCTGACGCCCTAAAGTGCTTAACTCACAAGGCCACAGCAGCCCCAACCCTCATCAAACCCTAGGTTTAGATTTTAGGGTTCATAAGCTGAACAAGTGTGAAACACGAAGCCCTAAACGGCCCTAGACATCCATGAGGGTGTCTCTCTAAATTCGGATTCCTTTTCCGGTCCCCAAAATACTACGGCGCCCCTAGAAAAAAAAGGACCCAAACAGGGCACGTTTGGAGAACTATCCATGACTCTTTGCCTGCCGCGGCAGTGGCGGCTGCACCGTGTCTTGGTGTGGGCGCAGGCGGCAGGGAGTCCCAGCGAGCTGCGTAGGATTGAGGGTATACCTGTAGTCTCCATTGTACTTCCTTTTTTTGTGGTTTAACCAATTATATATTAAGGATTCTATAAGGTATCACCAAAAAAGAACTACAATGGAGACTATAGGTAGGGTTTAGGGAAAGGTTCCCCAGGCACCCCAAACTACGCAAACTACGCCTTTAGCGTGTAGGATTTCCTTGATTTGCCAAACCCTAAACCTTACGATGCCGGAGACTCCAAAAACCCATAATGGAGGACCCTAGCTGCTAAGCTTGAGTCATACGAGTGCTGCGGGTCCTTCCATAATTCGAAGTACAGTACTGCAACGGCTTAAGTAAGGGGTTTTGGAGCCAGTATAGCTCGTGAGTTAAGGGCCTCCAGCATCTCGTCGTGGAACTTTCGAAACTCTGCACCGAACTCTGTGTCGTGGTAATACTTCTGTACCAGCTCTTTCGGAAACGTAGGAATAGGCAACTCACCGAGCGCCTGCAGCTGTTTGACAAGGTTTTAAGATATCTCTGAGTCTTGTCACACCATGCAGCAGGACTGACTATGAGTGACCAAATCCCATTCTTCTTTCGCCTGTTTCTTGGCGAGCTGATGGAATGTGGGACACGGTGGGGAATCCTCCTTGGTGGGCATTTTCTCCGGCAGGCGGCTGAATCCATCCACCTTGAAGGTGCCCTCACGATGGCGATTGATGAGGAATTCCGACAGGGTGCGTCTTCAGCCAGTCAGCATGATTGTTGTCGACTTCAAGGGGCTTATCGAATCTCAGACAGACTTAGGTGAATTCAGCCGGCTAGGGTTTAGGGTTTAGGGCTTCCCGCGAGGTTTCAATTTAAGATATGGGCTTTAGGGTTACAGGGATGGGGTTGAGGAGCCCTCAACCCTAAACCCCCAACCCTTACCCGGAATGGGGGTTTCCTGGGTCGGGACAGTCTTTGGGGATCTTTTTCTAATTCGGCAAGTTGGCTTCCGTGGGGTTTCGGCCTTTATATTGATTAGCTGGGCTAGGTATGGGTTCTAGTGGCGGAGACTTGCCAGAATCCCTGAACCATGTTGAACAAATATCAAACTTTCAAACATAACATATTGGAGAACCATATGTTTTCCCCAATATGTTTGGAACCCTCCATTCAACCCCAAAACGTCGCAAACCTCAAGCCCCCAACCTCACAATGGCCCTACGGCATGAAGCATGCTTAGGGTTTAGGGCTCAGGGTTTAGGGTTTAGGGGTTTAGGGTTTCGGGCTCAGGGTTTAGGGTTCCCCAAAAGTGAGCTCTCGGCTCGAAAGTCAAAAAACGCCGGTTGTTACTATGAGCGGTACGTGTAGGAGTTGTAGGAGCCTCAGGAATCAGAAGAGAGCTCCCCTTAGCCCAAGGGCTAGGTGCCAGTGTGGGGTTTAGGGTTCAAGGTTAAGGGGTTGAGAGTTTAGGGTGTAAGGTTTATGGGCGGAAGGTTTATTGTTTAAGGGTTTAGGTTTAGGCATCCTTGCGTATTCACTTCCGATGGGTATGAAAAGGGCAGAGTACTACGAGTCATTCCGGCCCCGATAATACCAGGGTCTCAGACACCTTTACAATTGGTGGAAACTAAACCCTAAAGCGCAATCCTAAGCCCGAAACCCAAAACTACAATCCGCCCTGGAGAACAACTTGTCATGGACAAGCGTCGTGGACAAGCTGCTGTAAGCAAAGCATGTCGAACAACAGCAGAACAGCCCTTAGGCCATAAAGCTTGCACCTTGAAGCCTACAATCACTCAACACAAACCCACAAACGCAGAACAATCCTAGGAAACCCTAAACCCACAAACGCCCTACCCACCCTAACACTACATCCATCAGCAACCTGAAGCGTTAACCCAAGCCTTAAACCCTAAATTCCCTAAATCTTAAATGCCAAGGCCCGAGACCCTAAACCCCATCCAGAAATCAGCAACTTCCCCAGAGAACCCAATACCCCCTTAATTAAAGAATAGACCTTAAATTATTCTATCCCAGAAAACGCTTGCAAATATTTCTATAATATATTCAAAAGAATCAATCAAAAATCATAGCAATATCACTCGAACTCCGATGCTCTTTTTTCACCAAGTGGGGAAAGGTCCTGCGCGCTGTAGGTCACCCATATCAAGCCGCGCAAGGCACCACATCCCACGAAAGTGAGCCGGCATCGAGGATTATTGCAGGATCAATCTTCTCGAATCGCAACCTGCTAGGAGCATCTGCTGGGTTGCTAGCAGAAGGAACACGAGAGAACCAGCATCGTAATTGCAGAGATTCCTCCAGGCCTCTCACGGCTTCGGTGATGCCTTCAGCGATTGCAGTCGCAGCACCAGACCTTATGAGTGCAGACTTGGCAGACTCGTTATCAAGGTAGGCTACGATTTGGCCTTGTCGCAAGACTTTGCCCCAAGCTCTGAAAGCCTGAAGTACTGGCAGCAACTCAAGCTCGTATATGGGATTCTTGGAAGAGGACAACATCTTGTCCATGAGCGCGCGTGGTACCGTGGAGCCAAACGCTCCCACCGCGCTGCCTGCTTCATCATAAAGGATTGCTCCCACTCCCCCAGACCCGTTCTCAAAGGCCCCATCTGTGAAGAGGTACCACGTCCTACTGGATTTGAGACCGATGACCAAGGGCACTGCGGAGTCCAGCCTTGACTTCAAGATGCCAATCGCTTTCACTGCTTCAGCAGACAAGCAACGCCTCAAAGAACCGGATCTAGCCTCGTTGTCGAGAAGCTTCAGCGCCTGATTGGGTCC
>CAJNDV010034052.1:28264-68798 GCA_905221635.1 Symbiodinium sp. CCMP2456
TTGGACAAGAACCTTTATAAACAAAGTCTACAAGATCTTTGCCCCCAAAGATGAACCCAAAAACGCCATCCTCCCAAGGCTGCTTAAGCACGCGAATATCTGGATCAACCAGTGCGGCTTGGTTTGCACTACGAAACACAGCATCAAAGTCTACTTTCCGACCTGCCAACGGATCAGCAATAGCTTGTTGCACGGGAACTGTGCTGTTGTCTCGCACCTGATTCCACCACTGTGACTCGGAATCCATCAAGTCTGCGACCGGAGCATCCTCGGAATCTGGTCCGTCCAGCGAGACACTATAACCTGGATCTACAACCCCAGCAGGTGGGAGGTCGCCCTTGGATGCATAAGCCGCAGCCAATAAAGCATCAAGGCTTACATTCTCAGCTGCAAGACTCTGCCCAACCTCACTCGCAGGCTCGTCAAGACCAAAGACCGACTCTGCCGATGGAGAACCTAGGCCTGTAACTTCAACGTCCACCAATCCTTCAGCCTCTGCAGCCTCAGCTGCCTGGCTCCCCATATGATGATCTGAAGCTGCAGAGCGCATTGTTTCGGCGCTAGCGAGCACCGGCACTGGCAGTGGCCATCCGCAGCGCCCACGCTGCTTGCACAGGTGCGCTAGCCGCACGGAACACCGGTTTACCGAGGCCAGAGCCTGCTAGAAAGTCCTTAAGAGGCTCTAGAAGGCCCAAAAGAAAACGAATTTCTCGCCTATCACCACAGGTGGGAAAAAGGCTGCAGCGAACGAGAAATTCAATCACCACACCTACCAGGAAAACTCAGCAAGCTAATTTTCTCCAAAAGAAAATTTTTCTGCTCGGACAGAATAAAGTAACATCCCCTCGTCGAGGGTCATAACGGGGAGTGTGTACTTGTACAGGTCTTCATATTGGGATTTAAGGTATATTCCAAAACCCTAAACCCTAAAAATGGATTCTCTGGGTCGATGGTCGCCAGCCTTTGGCGCCGCTGCGGAGCTCGCATCGCTCCAGCTCGGCCACTGCCTCAGGGAAATCAGGGATCCTCTGAGGGTTCAGGGTTTAGGGTTGGGTTCGGGGTTTAGGGTTGTTTAGGGCTTAGGGTTTAGGGTTTAGGGTTTACGGATGTTTGGGCTTTGGGGATTCAGGGTTTAGGGTTCAAGGTTTAGGGTGGTTTGTAGGAACCCATAAGAGAACCTTGTCAGGTTCTGTTAAGGGTTCCTGTAATGGATTCTTCAAAGGATCCTTTCAGGGTTCGTTTGTAGGAACCCGGGACCCCACTATAGAACCTTATCGTACCCTTTTAGGCTTCTGTAGGGGTTCGAGGTTTAGGGCTTGTAGGGTTGAGGAACTCAGGGTTCGGGGATAGATGGGTTGGGGCTCACGGCTTTGGGGCCTCAGGGTTAGGGTGTAGGGTTTGCAAGAGATATACAGAACACCATCAAGATACTAGTAGGAGACTTCTAGGAGACTCGGAGATCGCCAGAAGCAACTAGGAGGTTCAGAAAGAGAAGAAATAGTAGTAGTAGTAGTAGTAGTAGTAGCGGTAGTAGTAGTAGTAGTAGTAGTAGTAGTAGTAGTAGTAGTAGTAGTAGTAGTCGTAGTAGTAGAAGTAATGGTAGTAAAGAACCCTACAAGAAGCGCATCAGAGTGACACGGAAAAGGTGATGGGATGCAAACAGATCCCAGTGAACACCCCCTCCCCCGCTCCGCTGTCCGCGTCACTCCGCCATCAAGCCGAAAAGCAACGACGGCCAAAATGGTAACACCCACGTTGGTTGTAGAAACCCCTAAACCCCGAACCCTAAACCATAAACCCCCTTTTTGATCCTGTTTCTAGAGGACATGGGCAACCCAACTCATCCCAGAGCCGGAATCTTCCAGCCTCGACTGTCGATCCTCCATCCCCAAAAGGGTTGTCGGGTTTAGGGTTGAGGTCCCCGCAAAGTTTAGGGTTTAGGGTTAAGGTCCCCGAAGGGTTCAAGGGTTTAGGGTTCAGGTCCCCAAAAGGGTTTTAGGGTTTAGGGTTAAGGTCCTCAAAGAGTTTGGGGATTCGGGTTTAAGTCCCCAGAGGGTTTAGGGTTTAGGGTTGAAGCAAAGTTGGCCCTAAACCAGACAGCAGGCCTTCTGACCGTTGTGCCCTCCAACGACATACAACGCCCCTGCCTGCGAGTCAGGCATGTTGCATTCCAAGACGGACCAATATCTCCTACTTCAGCATCCCTTCTGTGATTGCAAGGCTGTGATTTGAACCCCCCCCCCCCCAAGATTACATGAGGAGCACTACCAGAATTTGCCGCAAGTGTTGCTCAATAAATCGTGGATCCTATATCTTCGTGGATGCGGTATTGCGATTTAAGCCCTCTGATGGGTTGAGGCTGCCGTCTTACGATTTTATCTCAGAATACCCTTGCAATGCCAGATAACCCAAAAGCCAAAACACTGCTAAACCCTGAATTTAACACCGAAAACACCTAAAAGCACACTAACACTCCTAAACAACCTAAAAGTCTTGAAAGCCCAAACAGCCCTTAAAGCCCTCGACAGCCCAAACACCCTCCACGCCGAAACAACTCGGAGCCTCCTCCTCCTCCTTCTCCTACTATTACTTCTGCTAGTGCTACTACTACTACTACTACGACGACTACTACTACTGTTGTAGGGTTTAGGGTTTTAAGGTTTACACCCAAAATGCACAAAGAAGCGTACGGCTTAACTTGCTACAGGGTTTACCTTGCTTTATGGTTCCTAAACCTGAAGCCTTGTGAAGGCCCAGACACAAGCATTTTTCCACTTATCAGACGCAGTAGATTCAAATAGTGTTGGGATGCAATCTAGCAGGGCTGTACGGTCCACGGAATGCAAGGGAGCAGCACTAGCTGCCTTTTGTGCTAGAGCCTTGTCTGCCGGTCCGGTGAAACACGGTTGAGCTCAATGTTACAAAGGTTTGTCTTCCCGCTCTACCCCAAGTAAGGCTTTTGCCCTAACCTCTACCGAAGTTCGAAACCCCACAGCGCAAGCGCACAGGTTTCATCAGGAAGCCCCTCTCCCCCAAAAAAAAAGAAATGCCCGAACCCCGAAGTGTGCAGCCTGCTCCATCCCTACGCCCTTCTGGCCTACTTCCCAAAGACACCGAAGGAGTGGTTTTTGTATGGCCTCTCCAATCCCCAAACACCCCGAAAAGCCGCACTCAGCAACAAGTTTAGGATTTGGGTGTCCGAGAGCCCCGACGACCGCAGCGGCAGCTACGCCAAAGCGGTGCCTGCGTCGGACAGGCATGAAAACCGAGAAAATGGCTTCGTGTCGTTTGCGGAATTCATCGGGATTTGGGCCATGGTGGTAGGTTCTCAGTTTCAGGCTTCGCATGGAACTTCTCAACAAAATCTAATCTCGGTAAACAGCGGTCGAGGCATCACCATTCTTTCAGGCTTCCTTGATCACCTTTTTGGGCGGCTTGGGGCTGAGGAAGATCCTATGTTGCTGTTCAGGCTATTGCTTGACATGCGTGCTCCGCACTGTCGGGTTCCAACTATTGGTCCAGCGCACCCTCAAACTGCCAAGCGCTTGATCTCAATGAGGAGGAACCGAGATGCCTAATTTCCCAGAACAGGGATTCGGGGTATACCACGCTACGAGCGCGTATGCATGTATCTACCTATCTATCTACCTATCTAGCTGTCTATCATGTCCCTCGACCTTATAAACGCCAAACCCTATGTATTCATGCATGTATGATTATGTCTGTCTCCAAACCCCAAACCCCAAATAATGTAGGGGCCTTAATAATTAGAATAGGGTTTTGGGCCCATCATACTACAATGATAATAAGGAATCCCCAAAATAGTATTGGTAATTATTTAGCCCCCTACACCCTAAACTCTTACAGTAGCCCTTATAGAACCCTTTAAGGAATCCTTATAAAAAGGAGCCCCAAAACCATGTTCTAACTATGAAGGCCCCTACATCTTACTTCCCCAAGAAGCCAGGGAAATAAAAGGTTAAACTTTCAGATTACGACTAAATGATAAGAACCCAAAAAGTTTAAGGGTTGGGTATTGGGGAACTAAGATATGGAACCCTATAGATCCCTTTGAAGGAGCTCTATATACCCCCATAACGGAACCCTATAGATCCCTTCTAAGGTTGGGTATTGGGGAACTGAGACATTAAGCCCTAAACCCTAAACCCCAAATAACCCTGAAGCTCCCCGACCTGGGCTGAGCCGAGAGCGTGGACCAGCTGCCACTGGTCGGGTCAAAACGCTCGACCTCACTTTGCGGGGCGTGGGTAAGGAATAGAGTTTCAGGTTGAGGGTTTAAAGTTGTAGGGTGTAGGAATTAGGTTGAAGGGTTTCGAGCTGTTGGGGCCCGAGCCTCCGAGTTGGCGCAGCTGGTGCTAGAGTAGTGCTGATTCGGGCCATGGACACACGTAAACGGCCTTATTCAGATGTTGCTGCAAAGGCCCCGCCTTCTTTTTGGGATGACATCAAGATGCTTTATGAGGCTTCAGCTTCATTAGAGCTGCCTTTGGGGCGCAGCAGTGGTGCTTTTCATGTCGCTCTGGATGGGCGTGCGAATTGGCATGAGGGACGTTGGCTTCTTTCAGGGGTGCTTCTTTCCGGATGGTTTTCGCACAGTGAATCGGGCCCCTCCGGGCACATGTCTTCGACGGTCGTGGCGGTGACGGAGGCAATCTACCAGGCGGTTGCACGCCATTCCAAGGTTCTCAGGATCCTCCAGGCCCAGGTCTCGCAGGTGAATGGCACTCCTGTAATCGATACTTGCAAAGGTACCGCGGTCGTGGCAGGCACCTGTATGCCAGCACCTTCCGAAACTGTCGAGGTTGTTGAGGTTTTCTGTGGAAGCTTCAATGGCTGGAGTCAAGGGGTCAGGGTCTTGAATTCCTTCGGCTTCAAGGGTCGTGTCAAGTGGCTTCTGGATGTTGCTGAGGATTGCTACTTGGGGTGCCGACATGTCAATCCCGGGGCGACCTGCATTCTTGAGCCGTCCGATTTGATGGAAGCTTGGCAATCGCAGGCGCCTGCGTTTGTGTGCTCGAGCCTTGAGCACATCTGGTGGCTGCAAGGGCCGGCACTCACAAATCCTCAGGTATTGTGCGCGTCCGCGCCATGCCAGCCCTGGAGCACAGGTGGTACAGGCTCAGGCTTAGAGGATCAGGATGGTCTCCTCTTGCTTCATTTGTTTGGCCAGCTTGCTTTCCTAAGTACACCGATCGTCCTTTTGGAGCAAGTCGCGGGATTCAGGAACCACCCTCACTATGACATAGTTGAGCAGGCTTGGCAGGATGCAGGCTATCGTGAGGTCTGGTCGGGTGTGTTGGATTTGCTTGATCTTTCCCCGGTTACGCGCAAACGGTTCTTGATCGTGCTTGTGCATCGCTCAATCCCGGCGCAGCAGCTGATGGATGACAAACCAGTCCTTCCACCGAGGCCCACGCTTGGGAGTTTCGATTGCATTCTGGAGCTGCCCTGGGAGGTTGAAAAAGCCTGTCGGCCCTCCGAGGAAGTGTTAAACATGTACTTAGATCCCTGGTACATGCCTCCCAGCAGACATGTACATGCGAGGCAGCAATCACCAGCCAGCTTTCGCCTCCGAGGTCCATCAGACCGAGCGGCTTGTTTCATGGCACAATACCATTATCAACACGAGCTATCCCCCAGGGTTCTGGAGAGGGCAGGCCTGTATGGGGTCTTGTTGCATCTGCCGACAGGCACAAGGTTCTTCAGTGGAGCGGAAATCGCGTTGATGCATGGAGCTGTTTGCCCGGTTTGGCTGTCCAGGGATGACAGGTGTCAGATGCGACACTTGGGCAACAGCCTTTCGCCCTTACATGCAGTAACTCCTTTGGCGCTGGCTTTTCAGCTTGTAGGACCGAAATCCCTGCGGGTTTCTAATGCACAGGCTACCTTGCAGTGCTTGTCGATGCGCTACCGCGCAAGCCAGGTCAACTTTCTGGAGTTCCGGGATGGTTGGGTTTTGTATAAGGTTGGGGAGGCCTTCGGTGCTCTGTTTGAAGCATTCCCATCTTGGTTGCCAAGGCAGCAGTTGCCTGATCAAAAACTGGCCTTCCACAGGTTTGAACTTTTCGATGAGACAGATGCCTGCCAAGTCCTTGTCGCACCTGATGTGCCCTTGCCTGCTTTGTTCGCTGCCCTGGGGCACGAGCTCCCCGATGAAGGCTTGGAACAACTTGACCTGATCGAAGTCCCCAGGGACCTGGAGCTGCCGCACACGCTTCACACGCCTGGCGAGTCCAGCATTCAGCTTGACTTCTTGCCATCGCTGCCCTTCGTTCGCCGACAGTCTCCAGAAGTGCCCGAGCTGCAAATGCTCATTGTCTTGGGCAGCAAAGCATGTTACTTCCTTAGCAGGGAGAGCCCACTCTTCTTCTGGGAAATGGGCCAGGCCATGTCTTTGGAGGGCTGGCACAAAGCGGAGTTCTATGAAGAAGATACATGGTGTAACCTTGAGGGTCATCGCATTAAGTGCCGGGAGGACCTACAGGGCACGGTCAGCTTTCACATTGCGGATTCCTTGGCCTCAGGCCCCGCTTCGCTTAACTTGGATTGCCTGCAAAGCATCTGCACTGTCCGCGCGGCTGCACCGCCTCAGATTCGGATCGTGGGGCCTCAGACGCTCCCTCTTTGCAAGGGGTTTCCGGTCCTCCCCTTTGCTGCCTTGGGCTGGAAAGCTGATCTCATGCCACGGCTGTGGGACAACCAGGTGGGCGCAGACCTCACTTTCTCGGCGCGCCATGATTGCTTCCGGGTCCCTGAGACTAGGGTTCTTCCCACATGTGCTAAATTCCTGTTGGCCTCGCTCTTCCGTGAGATGGAAAACATTGTCAACCAGGATGCCACTGAGGCTGTTCCTTGCAAGGTTCAGGTTCAAGGTTGCACATTTTGGCAGGGCAGACTCCCAGCTGCCTTAGACTTCTCTGAGCTCGCTGATTTGTGGTCTGAGGCCCACCGTGCTTTGGGCGTTGCCGCCCCGGTCAGAGTTTACTCTGGCCCCCGTCAGATCCCGCCAGAAATCACACTGCAGCATGCTAGCATGGGTCCGGTCACACCGGGTTTCCTTAATCGGGCTGGTTGGTTGTTGGTCTCCTATATGCCTGAGACACGTGGCGGTGGAGCCAAAGACGCCAAGTTCAAATCGGCCCAGACCGACTTGGCTCAATTCCTTTTGGAGCAAGGCCTCTCTCTTGGCCAGACTACGGCGACGGCGGATAAACTGCTCCCCCTTGCTGGCACATCCCGGGTGCAAAGGGTCCTTGACCTCACAGACAGTGCCAATCGTTGGCAGCAGTTGGCGGCCTTGTGCAAGCAGTTTTCGGTGCCCCTCCCAGAGGTCCCTTCCGCCGCAAACAAGGCGGCGGCTTCTACTGCCTCCGAGGCCCTTCGCCGTCGAGCAAAGAACGAGCCTCGCCCGACTGCTGCGGACTTTTCGATCCAGCCAGGCTTCTTTCGCAATGCGGATGGTTCGCCAGCCAATGTGTTGTCACAGCTCATGCCAGGTGCCTGTGGTGTCTACCTGTGTGATGCCGCAGACGCGGGGCGCATTCTGCAGGATTGGAAAGGAACAAGTACAGATGAACTCGGGCTTGTTATCTTGGGCCATTCCTGCCCCGACCCGAGTACTTGCCAAGGGGCCGGCAGCACTCCTGCAGTTACGGTTGCTGGCCACCAGGTCCTTTTGCATACGTGCTGGCATAACATGGGCAAGAGCTTACTGCACACAAGATGTGACAATGATGCCAGTGTCAGCCTGCCTGATTCCACGTGTGTTTGTGCCACGGTCTTTCAAGATGAGTTTTCGGCGCCCGAGTGGCAACATCTCACTGCCAACCCCGTGCGGGCCATCACGGACAAACTTCGGTCTAGTGGCTCCTCGACCGTACTTGAGGCCCCCTGGGGCCGCAGCTTTCGCAAGAATGGCCGGGCCAGTTCCTCCACGGACTGTGAGTCCGTGCAGTTCCACTGCCGTATCCAAACCAGCGATTTGCTGCAGCTGCTACGTTTCTCAGGCCATGCACAGGTTTACCTGACTCCTAAGACTTGGCAGGGCGAGGTTGCTAAAGGCTTTTCGGTCGTTTGGGCCACAGGTGACAAGGAGGATGTGATCCGCCTCAGTTTGCAGGTGCCCGACCCACTGGGCATAGTGCGTTCCAAGCGCCGCTTCGGAATCCGTGTTGCAGAAGCCAACTTCGAACCGGCATGGAATATTGTGCGACCAAACCAGGACGCTCCCCCCAAGGTCGATGTGACGGGCCTCTTCAAGCTCCTTTCGGCCCCTCCTCAGGTCCGGGGCTCTGACATACAGGAATGGGCCAAAAAGATGTCATGGGACGTGCGCCCTCTTCGCTGCTTGGGCCCGGGACAGTGGTTGTTGGGTGCTTGTGGGCCTCCTCCTTCGGGTCTTCTTAGCATGAATAAACAGGCGGTCTTGGTACAAGCCGTTGAGCCCCGACAGCAGAGCAAACCGGTCGTCCGAGCGGGCAAGGTTCCCAAGGCGCTTCCCTCGGCCGTTGCTGCCCCGCCTGACGGCGACGATCCTTTGACTGCCAATGATCCATGGAAAAACTACTTGGCCTCCACTGGTCGTGTACTTAGTGTTGCAGCTCCCGGCCCGCGCCAGGCTGAGCCCCCCAACCAACAGCGCTTTGATCAACAGGAGTGCCGCCTTCAAAAACTGGAAGCCGGCCTTGATGAGCTCCGCAGGGGCCATACTGCAGTGGCCCACCAACTTGCTACGACGCAGACTGTGGTTGAGTGCCAAGTTGAAAAAGTCCAGGGCGATCTCAATGCATTCGCTCGCGACTTCCAGCAGCAGATTCAGGCCAATGCTGAACAGCAGCGCCAGGCCCAGAATGCACACCAACAGCAGATGCAAACTGGCATTGATGAGATCAAAGCCCTGCTGGCAGCTCAACGGAGCTCGGCACAAAAACGCCCCGCACAACTGCCCGAGATGGGCGACGACTTGTGACTAAACCAACAGCTGGGGTTTGGCACCATTTTGGTGCCCGGGGGTTTTCTTTGGATTCCCTTCCGCCGCCTGATTCCTTTATGGTTCATTGGATTTCGTTTTGGGGAGGCCTCCAATCCGGGCCCCTCTCCCACCGGCTCACTGATTACTTTGGCGGTTGTGAATCCTACCACCATTCTTGATAAGGAATGGCAGATGAATCAAGTTGGGGCCGATGTGCTCATTGCAAGTGAAACCTCCGCCAACGCGCGGGTGCAACAGATAATGTCATATAGATTTCGGGGTTTGGGTTTTAGTTGCCTTTGGGGTCACCCTACGGAGACTCGACACCACACGGCTACCGGCAAAGCCATGTTACGCAGCTATGCTCTAGGGGTTGCGGCTTTCTCTAAACTTCCTTGTCGCCCGGCGGTGCAGCCACTCCCGGACCACATGAGCATGAGCTGCCGCATCTCTGAGTGTTTCGTTCGCCTCCACTGTGTGGAGGTCAAGATCATCACTATTTACGGTGTTCCCAGGTGCCTTCCGGAAGCAGCTCAGCGCAACAACTTGCTGTTGGCCTGGGCCTACCAGAGGGCCACGGTTTCCTGTGTTCCGGCACTGGTGGCGGGGGATTTCAATACCTGCCCCACGGACTTGCCAGCTTGGCAGGCTTTTCAGGGTCTTGGATGGGTTGAGCTTGGGGCCTTCGCGGCGCAAGTCCACGACATTCACCTCCCTTGCACCTGCAAAGGCGCCACTCGTTTCGACACTTTCCTCCTTCCGCCTTCCATTTTTCAGTATTTCTCATCTGCGGATGTTCTTTCGGATGCCCACCTGTTTGATAGTCATGCACCAATGCGGCTTCATCTCCGCCTGCCTGCGCGTTCTCCGCCTAAATGGCTGTGGCCCTTGCCCCGCTCCTTTCAGGGTCTGCTCTTGGATGATGAGATGACCGTGTCCAGCTATGCCGAAGTGGCTGCGCCCCTTAAGGCAGCGTTTGTGGCATCTACACCCGAAGCTTCCCCGGGAGACAAACTTCGTTTATGGTCGGTCGCTGTTGAAGAGGCCGTTTCCAGGGCACTTCACGCTGAGCACATTGCCTCGCCAGGTAAACAATGCCTTCGTGGCCTCCCCCGGGCCTTTGCGGGCCGCTGCAAGGCGACGGAGCGCATACAAGCGAAATCCGCCACTCTGCCTCGTAAAGGGCGTCAGGGGGATCCCGAGCCGTTTGCGGAAGATACTTCGGTCCTTGGGAGACAGAGGCTGCGTCAATTGCGCCGTCTTACCACCTATAGCCAGGGCTTGATGAAACATCAACGGGGCGACTTTCGTGGCCCGAAATCCGTGGACGGCTGGCCAATCAGCCTCGACAAAGAATGGGCGGCCATTTCCAAGGCCCCTGGTTATGGGCGTTCTTTCATTACCTGGGTACTGCGGTGGCCCTGCTTTTCACATTTCCCTCTGCAGCGCCCTTCAATTGACTTTGTTGAGGACCTCACAAGCTTTGTGCGCTTTGATGTTGAGGCCGTGCAAAAACAGGCAGTCGCTACGAAATGCCGCCTCTTCAAATACCAGCTTCACGTGGATGCTAAGGAGTTTGGGGGATCACGTAGCTTTGTCAGGGTGAGAGCTCCTGAGAAGCCGCCCTTCACCTGCGTGTTGGTCCAGTCCTCTCAGCCGGCCACTGTTTCTGAGCGCCACAGTCATCAGCATTTAACTTTTGCTGTGCCCGATCCTTCCCGCTTTGATCTCCTGAGCCAGGTCTCTTTCGCCCAGGTGCACGGTCAGGTCACACAGGTGCGCGGCAATAAGGTCTCCGTTTTGTTCTCTTCTGAGGATGATATCGTGCTCCCAAACCAAGGGCTCCTCTGCCGCAGCCGCCACGATACCTCGTGGAAAGGCGTCGTGGGCTCTCTCATGGAGTTCTGGAGCCCTATTTGGAATCGAGATAGCCTATCGGCTTCGCAGGACATTGAAGAGTGGCCTCAATACCAATCCTTGGTGCATATGCTCCAATCCCCCTGCCCTGAGCTTCAGGTGGACTTGCTTGATACCGAGGCTTGGGTCCACGTGGCTCGCAAGCTTTCACCGGCCAAAGCTACGGGTGCGTGTGGCTGGCACAATAAAGATCTCCGCATGCTCCCTCGAGCTGCTCTTGCAGACCTCGCGGCCATCATGTCCGGTTACTTGTCCCAGGGCTTTCCTGAAGACATCATGCGTGCCAGAGTGGCTGTTCTCAGCAAGGTCCTCACGCCGGACAGTGCGTCACAGGCGAGGCCTATCACAATACTCAGTTGCCTTTACAGGCTTTGGGCTCGCGTCCTCTGCACCCAGGTGCTCGCTACCTGGAGCCTTCGGCTCCCCTCGTCAATAGTAGGCTGTCTAAAAGGCCGCTCGGCGCTTGACTTGTCATACTCGGTCCAAGCTCTGGTCGAGGATAGCCTGCTCACTGAGGCAGACCTGTCGGGATTTTGCCTTGACCTCAAAAAGGCTTTCAACTTCCTCCCTCGTGCACCCCTTGCCGACCTCATGGGCCGCCTTGGTGTACCGCAAGATGTGGTTGACTGCTGGTGCAAATCATTGGCACGTGTCCAGCGGGCCTTCCAGATAGGTGGTAGCCTCGGCCCTCCTTTAGGCTCGCGCACTGGCGCCCCCGAGGGTGACCCCGTCTCGGTTTTGGGAATGATTGCGGTCTGTTGGCTGTTCGTGTCTTTGCTGCAGGGCCTTGTGGAGCCGAAGGCCTACGTGGACAATCTTTCCTGGACTTCCGATGCCCCGGACAATCATGCACCGGCCCTTTTGGTGTTGCAGGATTTTGTCAGTTCGCTTGCACTGGAAATCGATTGGCAAAAGACTTACCAATGGGCAACATCACAGCTGTCCAAAAAATGGTGGCTTACTATCGGGGTTGATTTCTTGCCGCCGTCGCACGGACTGCACTTGGTGCAACATGTCAAAGAGTTGGGCTCCTATTATCAGTTCAACAAGCGAGGCTCTGTCAAGCCTTTCCAGGACCGTCTCTTGGATGCCCAGCTGCGTTTGCAAAAGTTGGCCTCAGATCCTCAGGCCGCCACGGTCCGTGCCAGAGTAGTCCAGTGTGGGATTTGGCCTTTTCTCTTCTTTGGCACTGAAGGACTTCTGCCCTCATTGACGAGCATTGGGCATGTTCGCAGCTCTGCAGCTAGAGCCGTGGTCGGGCCTCACCATACCATGTCGCCCCATGCGGCCTTGAGCTTACTCCCCTCGGTTCAAGATCCTGAGGTGTATCTCTTGTGTCACCATGTCAGCCAGCTCAAGAGGGCTTTCCACCGTGCCCCGGAGGCCGCTGAGCTAATCTGGCAGCGTCTTTTGGGGGAGCCCTTGCGCCCGCGTCAGATCTGTGGACCAGCTGGAGCTCTCCAAGCCCTGCTGCTGCGAAATGGCTGGACGGTTTCCCCCTCGGGCTATTTTAAGGGCCCCTTGCATTGCTCTTTTGACATACATTGCAATTCCATGAAGCAAATTCGTGCTGCGATACAGCTTGCATGGGCTGATACAGTGCAGGACCAGCTTGTAACGCGCAATGGCCTTGAACGGGCGCCGCCACCGCACGTGCACTTGACACAACAGGTACTTGAGCAGTTTCGACCTTGGGAAAATAAATTTCTTTACCGCCATTTTTGCGGGGCTTTCATGTCAGGGGCAGAAAAGCAGACGTGGTCACGTATGGACTGCGATTCCTGCCCTTTGTGCGGCGAGCTTGATACTAAGGCCCATAGGATTTTCTCTTGTTCGGTTTTAGCTGCCCAGCGTAAGCCCCACCTTCAGTGTCTTGAGCAAGTGCAAGCCGGCCACGGCCACTGGGTGCATCTGCCGTATGTCTCTTGGCCTTTTGAGGCCTCTGTTCTCCAGCTTCTGGTGGCGCAACTGAGGCTTCCGCCGCTTGCAGCGCCTTTTCAGGGTTCTCAGGTTTCTATCTTCACGGATGCTAGTGCTTTGCATACTGCTTGCCCGGGTGCTCGCCTCACGGCATGGGCGGCTGTTGTGGGCAAGTGCCCAGCTTCGGCTCCGGCCCTTACCAGTGCTGATGTTGCCCCCGATCAACTTTTGCAAGCCTTTTCGGTTATAGGTCAAGGTTGTACGCCTGGCCTTCAGACGGTGCCCAGAGCTGAGCTCACTGCTATTGTCTGGACTAGTCGCTGGCTGTCCCTTACGCCGCACGTTGCCGCTACGGTCTACAGTGACTGTCAACCTGCAATAGATCTGTGGACAAAATGGGTATCGTATGGTTGGTCTGCGGTGTGCACTTGTGCCAATGCGGATCTCCTCCGTGACTGTATGGTTGGTCTGCGGTGTGCAATTGTGCCAATGCGGATCTCCTCCGTGACTGTCCTCGGCCCCGTGAGTTTCGACTGCAAAAGATTAAGGCGCACCGGACGCAAGCTGAGCTGGCTTGTTTGCCACCCTGGGACCAATGGTTGGCAGCGGGCAATACTGCTGCAGATGAGGCCGCCAAGGCAGCGAGGGCTGATATCTCACCGGCTATGCTTGACGAAGTTCTGCCGTGCTCTCCTGGACTTGGGGGTTCTGGAAGTCCAAACACGTAGGTCGTCAGCTGCACGCCTGACGGCGACAGTTGCCACTCCCGACGAGGCTTTGGATGGTTTTCTGGAGCGTGTCCGGCAACGACAGGCACCTACTCTCAGGTACTTGCCGTTCCCGGCCACATGGGAGGAGAATTGGTCTTCGTGGAAGTTTGGATTGGGATATGGCCAGAAACTTTTGCTATGGCTCCAAACATTGATTTGGCCGGTGCAACCCGTGCCCCCGGCTGATCACTGGCAAATTACATATGTTGAGCTCATGCTGCACTTTTGTGTCTGGACATCTTCCATGCCTATCGTTGAGAATGTCTTCTCACCTGGGCAATATTGGACCCTCCCGGAGGCACATGGTCAGCTTCAACATGTCAACTTGCGCATGCTGGTCACAGGTTTTCGGGCGAGTCTCATGCAGCTTCCTAAGGTGGTGGGCTTCCCTCTTCTTCCGTGTGTGGATCTGAAACAGGTCGATTATTCGAAAGTGCTGAACTTGTCCGGTCAATGTCCTGGCCTTGCGGAGCGTCCGTTCATGCAAGGCACGACATGGATCGAAACGCTGGAAGGCCTAGTTACGAGTGAGAATGCGGTCCACTTTCTGCTACAGATGCCGTGGACATGATCTTTGTCACACCAAGGTTGTGTGGCTGTTTCACATGGGACGTGCGCCGGATTCTTTGTGGTGTATGGGTGTCGCGAGCTGCTCTCGTCCAGGGGGTTTCTCGCTGGCCTCATGCACCCCCTCAGGCAACGGTAAAGGTTGAAGGGTTTCGGGGTTTGGGGCTTGGAAGTTTAGGGCTTACAGGGCTTCAGGGTTAAGGGTTTGCAGAGTAGGGTTCCTCGGCTGCGTTTAGGCTCGGTTTTTTTTCGGGTTCCTTTAACCTTGGAGGCTCCTTCCATAAACCCTTGAATAAGAGAGCTTGTAAACCCAGACTTAGTTAGAGAACGCAAGATGAATCAGAAGAGCCTGTAGTATATGGTTTGCTTGAAAAATTGCATCCGGGAGCCGATGTTGGAGCTTCACGGCCTGGGATTTCGGGTGACCTTCTCCCTCAGCGCGCCTCATGTGAAACACGCAACCAGCACAGCCTTTACCCATGGACGGGCGGTGGTCATACCTTTGAGCAATGTCCCCCGTGAGGAACAGGTACCGGCGCGTACGATGCGCATCTCCGCCTAGATGGCCACGAACTTCAATACCGTCAGCAGGACGAATCCATAGAGGACATGGTGCCCGGTTTTCGTGAACTATCTCGTCTGCCTCTTGCCAGCCCCGTCGTCCATCAGCATCTCTATCGTACCAAGCGATGCACTTGCAGAATCTGCTCGTTGGCCACAGATACAGCAAGCGGCTCAACGTTGCTGGCGTCCTCTACCAACACAGCACAAACGTCAAGCATCGCTTCGGAGATCATGTGAACTGAGGCCCCGGAATGCAGCAGGACATAAGTGGGGTCTTCAAGCTAAACAACTGGCAAAGCCAAGCTGGGGCATCCCAAGAGAGGCCCCTACACAAGGGACTCTGGCAAAGCTAAGGTGGGGCAGTCGACGGCTGCCGGTTGGGAGGACAAAATCCTCCCAGTGCTGGCATGAAATGGCTCCGCTTCGATAGTCGGCATGCGATCACCGTGTTCATCCACAATTCGGCCAGCCTCAACGATTGCCTGTGGTACAGTATCCGGATATGCTGGAGCTGCATGCCAGACTGCAATAGACCTATCCTACAGCCCTGAACCTTGAATTCTACTACCTTGATACCAGCATAGATAGCCTTTGAGTTGTCTTGTCTATCGCTGCGTCTCCTACAGATTGAGAACAAGCTACGCCCTGATCTAAACCCAAAGCCTTACACCCGAAACTCCTAAACCCTATAATTAGGCCGACTATAGTCTAACTCCCAAGTGTAAGGCCTGAGACTCTAAACTCCCGGACCCAGCCCTTAACTCTGACCTGATCTCAGAATTTGACCCCTCAAAGGCCTAACCCTCAACGCATAAACAATCCAAATCCTACTACAACAGCCATGAACAAGACGAGGCCAATCCAAACAAAAAGAAGCACCCTGAACCCTTTACAGCCCTAACCATTGCAAACAGCGTAAAGCCTAAACGCACGTCGAACCCTCAAAACCAAAAACAAACCTTCAACACCCTGAGCCCCAAGACATAACCTGATAAGCAAAACCGGTCCTAAACCCTTAAACACCCCAAAACCTCAAACAGCCTTAATACCCGGAGCCCTAACAAGCCCTAAACCAGGTCGGTAAGAAGCCAACGATCATGCTGCGATCGGCACTGACGCCTGCCCGATTCGAACTGGACCCTTTGCTTTTAGACTAAGGGTTCGTGAAAGGGTCATTACGCGGGTCTTATTCGGGTTGCTATACGGGCAGGTCTCGCTTGCTCCAAAATGACAGGTTCTGAGGGTCCGATAGGGTGTTGCGTTTCTTTTGCCTTGGCTTCTCTGGCGCTTACAAATCTTGACAACCGCTTCCTCGGTGCTCTCAGGAAATGGCATGGGATCTTCCAGGCCGCGTGCTGTCAAGCATGACAAGCCACCGGACTTTGCCAGACTTGCAGTGCTCATACGCATGTCATGAGAAAGGCTCTTGGATTGCAGGTGTATGGGTATATATATATATATATATCTATGTATACATGTATATATACTTATATGTAATGTGATATAGCTTTGTTCGACCTTCCATGCATTGTGCTGCAGAGTCGAATCTTTCCGATGTCCATGCTGTTTTGCTTGAAACTGCTCGATCTGGCGGGTAATGTATTGAGGCCTTCTTGGGTGAGGCTATCAGGATCTAATGAGGCTTTAGATTGCGGCTTGCTCAGGGCTTGGAGATTATTATTGTGCTGGTCGTTTGGGTGCAGCGAGTTTGCTGTAGGCCCTTCAGGGTTCAAGGCTTAGGTTGTATGGTCGCTTGACCGCTAATCCCTAAACCCTAAACCGTAAAGCCAGGCAGATCGCCGTGATTCTTAGGGAGTGCAGACAAGCATTGTGTGCACCGAAGAGCCTCGTTGTCTTTCTACAGGGTATGCTTCGGAGTTTTGTGGTGGTGATTAGATTCTGGGAAGCTTCGCAGGTTAGAGCGTAGATGTTGAGACTTTGGGTGCACGGCTAGCGATCCCGCTCCGGTCTTCCAGCTTAAGCTTAAACTTAAGCCATACTCTGTAAACCCAAGCAGAAAAGCCAGAACCGGTATCCATGTTCAATCCTGACGCGCTTTGTTGCAAAGCTTCGCGTTTCAATTCCGAAGCCGGTCTTCTGAGTCTAAACCCTAAGCCTCAAACCCTGAACTGTAAAGTGGCAAGCATAGGGGCCGCGTTACGTAAGTCCATAGGACAACCCTCTGAAGCTCCAGTGAAACATGAATGGCATCCGGACTTTCCCCTCTGAGCGCCTACGGCGTAGATGGATCCGGATACTTCAGCAGCAGCGCCTGTGACAACGCAGTTTTGGGTTTAGGGTTAGGGTTTAGGGTATAGGGACTAGGAATCTTTCAGACATCCGCGAATCTACCTAAGTCTGCAAGGAAAAACGCCCTTAACCTCTAGCCCGCCTTAAATCCTACACCCCTCCGTCACCCTTAACCTCAGACTTCGGACCCCTCAATCCCAAAACCTACAGAAAGACCCAAACCTGATTAAACACACAATCCAGATACCACCTATCTTTAAGGTCTATTCCTTAACTAAGGGGTATTGTTTTTTTTTGGTGTTTATGGTCGCAGGGGCCTAGGGCTTCGGGCATAGGGCTTCAGGGCTATGGCTTTGGGTTTTGGGTTTATGGTCGCAGGGACGGCAAAGCAAGTTTAGGCTTTAGGGTGCCGTACGGCTAAGTAGGACGAGGTCCTCCTTTTGCATCCCACGACCCACGACGCCAACAAGGCAGTGTTGCAGAATGCCAAGCCCTTCAAGCAAAATTCCTTGACGTATGGAAACCCATGAAGGATCTCTGATGTCGGTTCAGGCGGAAGTTCTGTTTATGACTGATGAACTCAAGGCTTTTGGGATTTTGCATGGCAGGATCGCTCTCATGTAACGAAGGCTTACCTTCAAACTGATGAATGCTACTAGGGCCCACAAATAGCAGAGGATGTGAGGCCCCCCTTGCCGTAGCCAAGACTTATACAGAGAGTTTCGGGTATCATCTGGATTCACGGTTTCTAGGTTTAGGGCTTAGTGTGTAAGGTTTGTAACAAGGGCCCTCTGCGACTTGAGTGAAATGAGCACCATGGACCTGATTTAGATTGGCTTGGGCACTGCTGGCACACTGTGCTTCGTGTCGGCTAGTCAGGTCGTGCTGTTGTTCTTTCCCACTAATCCAACCCCAAGTGGGAGTTTCCGAAAATAGGGGACCCTAATATAGTACTCTAAATAGTAGGACCCCTATTATAAGGACCCCGAAATAAGGTACCCTAATTTTTGGGTTTCCCAAATCAACATCGTAGAATGCTTGGCGATCACAAGGAAACGATCCTTAGGTCTGCATGAAGCCTAAACGTAATGCTCACAACCCGCAGCCGTTCGATGTCTCTTCCCTTCAAAAAGATACAACTTTGACAACCCTCAACCCTGAACCCTAGACCGCAAACTCTAAACCCTCAGCCCTAAATGGGGGTTTCCGAAAATAGGGGACCCTAATATAGTACCCTAATAGGATCTTTATTATAAGGACCCCAAAATAAGGTACCCCTTATTTTTGGAAAGTCCCAAATCCAACACCTTCAACGGTTCTGGGGCAGCGGCAGCCGAGATGTGCGAGAGGCGAAGCCGGCAAAACCTGCTTCTGACAGCAAGGCTATAGAGATTTTTGGGGTACGCTATAGTTTTTAACTAAAGGAGCCCTAAGACATGATCTGGTGTAGGGGTGAAGAGTAAACAGCCACAAGAGTAGGGTTCAGGGCCGTGCCCGGGGGGAAGTTGAGGGTTTGGGGTTGTGCAGCAGGCAAAGTAAGCAACAAGAGGAGTAGGGATTACGGCAGAGTGTTGAAAACTTCCCTCGAAACCCGCCTTACTGTGGACAGTCAACTGAATTCACGGCCAAACATCAGGATTGGTTTAGGGTCAGGGTGAGGATGTAGGGTGTGCTGTGCTGATGTCAGCTTGAATTGTGCTGGCCATCAACACTGCTAGTGCTACCAGTAGTCATACTGCCATCCACTGCAGGACTCCGCGGCGACGACGACTGCTGCTACTGCTACTTCTAATTGAGTCTGTGGTCACTCCTACTTTTCCTCGAAGGACTGCTCTGACTGCTCGTCACCCTGAACATAAACATGGGAATGAAACTGCTTGTATTTCCTGGGAGCCCAAACCTGCCGTTGCAGAGAGCTGAATTCAGAGTTGGGGGAAAGCTTGACGTAGGGGTTTAGGGTTTAGGGTTCCCAGCTTCAGGGTTTAGGGTTTCGTAGATACATCTTTGAGGTCTTAGAAGACCCCTAAACCCTAAGCCCTTCAAACTCTTGGAAAGTTGCAGTTCTTGTTGAACTGCTTCTTCGGTCCCGAGCCCTCCAAGCCCTAAACCTTATACCCTATGCCCTAAAACCCCCGAAAAACCCAACACCCCTACCCTAAACCCCTAGCCGAAACCCTGTGAGGCCTGCCAAACGCCGCGTGCCGGGTCGAAACCTTGGGTCAAACCGGGCTTCCCCCCGGAATTTAGGATCTCAGGCTTGCAGGGTTTCAACACCTGGGATTTCATGGTGTAGGCCGCTCGGGTTAAGGTTTTGCAGTTTAAATTACACCCGGCGCTGTAACGTTCGACAATTCAGGATAATTCAGGGGTCCGAGATTGAATCGCACCCGAAATTATCTTCGGGTGCCACGCGGCCCGAAGAAAGGAGTATAGGGGCCTTCCTGAAGAGCCCGTATAGTAAAGGGCACTGCTATTCTAGGCGTTTCTTGGGACTCCTTATTTTGTGAGCCACCTCCCAGTTACCATCAACGCCTGAGAGATCCCCTTCTTGCAACCCAGCAGCGCTCCGTGGGCAGAGCAGCATTTGGCCGGCCGTCACATGTGCGGCCACCGAGGACATGCAGGCAGCCTGCTCGGATACCCGCTTTGTGTAGGTTTAAGGTTGAGGGTTTAAGGTTAGTTTACAGTTCAAGGTTTAGGGGTTGACGGCTGAGCATGTTTTGTTGAAATCTCGTTGCATGTTGGGGGATCACCTTTTTCGCAGTCTGCTGAGGTCCTTTGCCCCAAGGAGTGAGGAGGTTCATAGTTTCACTGTTTGGGATGTAAGGCTCTAGGATTTTTCGAGCACCAGCACCAGCATCATCATCGGCATCATCATCAACATCATCATCATCATCATCATCACTCTTGTCATCATCATCGTCATCATCGCCATCAATCCTCGTCCTCCTCCTCCTCCTCATCATCATCACCATCATGGCCTTTTCCTTTACCTTCATATTAATCGACTCGGCTTCATTCTCATGCCACCCCCTGAGGCTGCGAGGGTTTAGGGATGCAGTGCTGGTTGCGCGCCTCGCATGGATACTGCAGCGCAGCGGGATCGGGGAGTCCTGGTTGAACACAGCCGTGTCCCCACAACGGAAAGCCGACACCGAGAGCTGAAGAAGGTAAAGCAGACGATCAGCAACAAACCGCATCCAGTAAGCGACGTTGTGAAAACTTGAATTCCCAGAGCTTGGGCCATGAGCGTTCCTCGTTTCTTTTGCTTCAAACTGGCTTTAGGGCCTCCGGCCTACTCCAGCCACCTTGTGGGCTGCTCCATGGGCCATGGCACTATGCCTGCAGCCTCGCTGCCAAAGCAGCTGCAGCTGGCATCATTCTATGTACAGGTTTCGGGTTTGGGGGTTTAGGGGTTCAGGGTTTCGTAAATAGCACTGGCATGAGGCCGCCGCGGCACTATGTATCATGCCTGGTGTACGTTACGAGCGGTAGCAGTAGCATAGCCGTAGTCGTAGAGGTACAGCAAGAGTGGCAGGACGAGCAGTACCAGGAGGAGCAGGAGGACGTGGGAGCAGGAGTAGGACTAGGGCCAAGGCTAGGAGGAAGAGGAGGACGAGGACGAGGACGAGCAGGAGCAGGATCACAGGGAGGAGGAGGAGGAGGAGCAGGAAGAGGGGAGTAGGAGTAGGCAGGAGCGCCAAGAAGAAGCTCGGCAACAACAGGTGCGGCAGGACAATAGATTCGATTTGCTTATCAATTTTTGTTCTTCTAAAACAAGAAGTGGAATTAAGGCTGTAGTGTATAATAAAGTAGAGGATATTGGGTTGATAATAGTATTGTGCATGTCAACATTCATCCTATCATCCCCACCATCCTCACCTGCAACATCACCAACAGCTTCGTCAAACGTACTAGCAGAACCAAACAGAAAATCTCCAACCCTTACCTTACAGATCCCTTTAAAGGAACCCTTGTAGATCCTACCTTTAAAGGGACCCTTATAGATCCTACCTTTCAAGGGACCCTTATAGATCCTACCTTTCAAGGGACCCTAAGCCCCGACCCAAAGCAGGAAATCTCCAAGCCGCCGGCGGCATGTCTGGCAGCCGACTCCAAGAGCCCTGGAACGGCTTTTAGACTTGACTTAAAGGGGTTTAGGGGGTTTGGGGGTTTGGGGGTTTAGGGATTTTGGAGGTTTAGGGTTTAGGGGTTTGGGGTTGGGGGTTCAGGGTTTAGGGTTTAAGCTTAGGGGTTTAGGGTGGAGGGGTTTAGGGCTTAGGGAGGGTTCTATAAGGGTTGCTTTATGAGTTCCATGGTTTTAGGAGCCTGAACAATATTGTATTAAGGCTTTGGGGTCTGATGCAGTATCATCATACTTAATACTTGTATGACAACCACGAGACACTCGCACACAGCGATGTTCCGACCTCTACACTCTACTTGTATCAAGGGCCTGCAAGAGCGAAACATTAAACTCCGAACCCCCATAAAGCCCTGCAACTTAGAACCCGATATCCCTCATAAGCCCCTGACCATCAAATCCCTGAGCCCTTAACCCCACCAGTGCCGACTGGTATGGCGCCGCCGAAGCTCAGGCTGTGGACGCTAGGGGTTCAGGGCTTAGAGGTTTAGTCTTTACCCCTTAATTAAGGAATATACCTTAAGTCATAGTATTAAGGCCCCTATAAATTAAGGTATAGTCCTTAATTCAGGGGTATTGGGTTCTCTGTTTGTCTTGAAATCCTCTTTACGACTGCATCCTCTAGTCAGACTCCGCAGCCTGCCAAGGGCTTTAGGGTTTAGGGTTTACCTTGAGAACCCAAAACCTACTTTTTTGTAGGGTCCCTATAAATCCTACAAAAAAGGGTTTTGGGGTTCTTAAGGTAGTGGTTTAGGCTAGTTCTTGTGCTACATAGTCAGCAATGACTATGACCTTTGGCTACGTAGAACAGTGCACACCGCAGTCTTCTATGTTGCATTTGACTGTTCAGCACTAGACACCGCAGGGTTCATGGAAGCTATGAGGAAGCATGTCACATCCAACCAAAACCACATTCCTTGTAGCTCTGCTTACACGTCGCCATGACCCACCAAGTAGACTGCGAACCCTCCTGAAGCCCAAAACTGTACATCCTCCAGGAAGAAACATAAATGCCGCCAAAAACCCTGGACTCTAAACTCTAAATCGTGGACCCAGCCCGAACCCTGAGAGAAAGCCAAACACCTGAACCCTAAACTCCTAGACACCTTCATGGTAGTTAGGGCCCTTGAGGCTTTGGGTTTCGGGGCGCGGAAACAGATGCCTCAGCCCTTTCGAATAAGTTCTATTCTAATTATCAAGGCCTCTGTGCAAAAAATCTGGTATGTATATTCGTGAGCTTTATCGGCATCCCCGTAGAACACTGCAAAGGAAAAAGGAACCCTGTTCTAGCTGTTACGGCCCCTCAAACCCTTTAGAGCGCCCTAAAAAGCAACATCAACCGCTAAACAACACAAAAAGCCAAGTCTAATGGTTCTTGAAAGGCATGGCCTTAACCCTACAGCCTCAACCTTCTGAGCCCCAAAACCTGAAGCCGAAACCCTTTAAACCCTTAAAACCCCAAACCCTTTAGAGCTTTTAAACCCAAAAGCCCGAAACCCCAAGCCCTAAATCCTAAACCCTAAAGATGGGCTCCCGGGCCTTCGTGGGATCAAACCGCTCCGCGGATGCGAGCACCTGGGACGTAAGCGGATTTTCCCTTCATTGGGATTTAGGGGTTTCCGAAAATAGGGGACCCTAATATAGTACCCTAGATAGTAGGATCCATATTCTAGGGACCCCCAATAAAGTACCCCTATTTTCGGAAACTCCCATTTAGGGTCTAAGGCATTTTTAGGATTGAAGGGGCTTCGCGCGGCTGCGGGCATTTTTGGGGGGTTTAAGGGGCTTAAGGCATTCTTGGGATGTAAGGGGCTTGAGGCATTTGGAGGATTTAGGGGTTTGGGGTTGGAGGTTTAAGGGTTTACGGTCTTTCATGGCTTTGCAGGGTGTCTCTCTTTTGAGTTCAAGGCCTTGAAAAAGATCAACTACAACATGGCTGAAGTTCAAAACAAACCTGAACTCCAAACCGCCAAAAAGACACCGACAAGTATCAAAGCATTTAGCTGAAAATCCGTAAACCCCAGGCACGGTTTAGGATTAACGGTTTAGAGTGTGGGTTAAGGTTCGAAGCTACGCCCCTTCTAATGCACACAGATACAGCGATGCTCTTCCTGTCTCAGCCCTGCCCCCCTACTCAAAGAATACTTCTTTGGCTCTTAGATTATATCGGGCCTCTTACTTTGATGAAAGACTCATCTTGAATTCTGAAACTTGAGGCTTCGGGGTGCAGGGTGATGGCTCATGTCTCCTAATGTCCGCAGCAATAGGTAGCCCTTGCCCTCAGTTTTCGGAGGCACCTAGCCTGAGCCCGGAGATGAAACTGAAGCAGAGTCCAAAACTCCTAATGCCTATAGGACCTTAAAAAACCAACTCAAAAACACTTAACCCAAAATCCCGCACTCGCAATTCGCTGCAGTTCTCGTGCCCGAAAACCCTAGACATAGGGAAATGCACCCAGTAATTACGTCAAAAAGCAGACAAATGTACATGCCGGCACCCTAAACTCCAAACCCCAACCTCTACATCGCCTATAACCCTACACTCTGCAATGATCATCTGAACCCAAGGGCCCTAGGGTTTAGGGTTTAGGGTTCAGGGTTTAGGGCCCACAAGCCCTACCACCGGTCAAGAAGGGGCCTTGTGGCCGTCGTGGCCGCCGACCTCCCAGCAGCGACACTTTCGGGGCTTTAGCGTGTAGGGCTTAGCAGGGTTCAGGTCGGGGGTCTTTCGGTTTAGGGGTCTTAAGGGTTTAGGGTTTAGGGTTTAGGGGTGTAGGGTTTAGGCCTTAGGCTTGTATTCAAGGTTTCTTTAGAGTCGACAAGGAGCTTCAAAACGGTCTTGATGATGTCCTCAAGGCTTGCGCCGACATATCTACAGTAGTTGCATGCTCCTGCTTTCGCTGCGCAAAACTATTCCGTCTTCTTGGTCAAGCAAACCAGGAAGCACTCTCAGAGAAGCTTGATTCAAGTTTAGGGCCTTGAATTCCGGATTGGGGTATCGATCTTGTGATGTATGGTCCGAAACTCCTAAACCTAAACCCTCTTTGCACCAAAACCTCTGAACCCGGCAACTCGGCAGAGCCCTTGCTACTGAGATCTCTCATGCGTAGCCCTGTGGGTTTCAAGCAGTCAACAAAACATATTCGAAGCTCTAAAGTTATTTATGGGCTCCACCAAAGAAGGTTCTAAGCGTTCGGCTTAAAGGGCACGGTTGAGGATTTAAGGTACTTTGGGCCCGCAGGCTTTTTTGTTGCGGGGGCCATGCGGTGTGGGCGCGGGTGCGGAAAAGTAACTCCAGGTTTCAGGGTTTTTGGCTTAGAGGGCTTTGAGACCCTAAACCCTAAACCCCAAACCCCAAAACCCTTTTAAAAACCCTAAACCCTAGACCCGAAAAACCCTTTGAAACTTGAAACCCTACACCCCAGAACCCTTTTAACAACCCTAAACCCTAGACCCGAAAAACCCTTTGAAATTTCCCTAAACCCGAGACCCCAAAACCCTTTGAAACCCTAAACCCGAGACCCCAAAACCCAATTGAAACCCTAAACCCTAAACCCCACAACTCTTGGAACCCCAATGAAACCCCCAAAAACCCTCTTAAAAACCCTAAACGCTACCCTCTTAAAAACCCTCAACTCCAGACCCTCGGGCTCGCTAACAAAACCCGCCAAAGCTCTGAACTCTGAACCGTACACCCAAGCCCCAAAAACCGGAAGCCTAAGGTTGAACCCCTAGTATGGGCCCTAAACCATGGGATCCTTGTATGCCTACTATACAACCTGCACGGGGTTTAGGGTTTAGGGTGCTGTGCACGCTCTATCTACCCTTGCGTCCCTAGAATTCCCCCTAAGCCCCTTCGGCGTATGATTGCTCCGGGGAGTCGCAACAGGTCCGCGGGCGGAACACCCGCACACCCCAGCGGACCCTTGCAAGAGCTTCTCTCAGGTGGAACTCGTTGAAAGAAGTCAATGATCTTCTTCATCATTGCTGGAAAAGTCACCGGCCATTGGGAAGTGTCTCTCGTTGCAGAACATCCAATACAATTGCAGTTGCACGAAACAGCTTGGCATAGGTAAAGAACTTGTGCTCATGAGTGGTCTAGCCATTTGGAACTGCTAATTCTGCTTCAGGAGAATATATGCGATGTGCAATGATGATGTCTTGGCGCTGACTCCCCATTGTATCTGTTCATCCACAGTTGTTGAGATGGTTGTGAGAGAAACTGCTCAGTTTGCATAGGTGTCATTGCAACTGACCGGCAAACTTGCTGATCACCAAACGTGGATCCAGTTCGCGGTCACAAGTCGCAGCAACTGGAAAAGTACTTGGACCCTAGAAATCTCGATAGCTCCCCTACACCCCGAACCCGAAACCTGAAAGGGACTCTTTAAAGGAGCCCATACAAGAGAGCCCTTAAAGAAACTCTCGGAAGCTCAGGAGCCGGCCACGTAGAGCCTCAGATATGGGGGTTTCAGAAAATAGGGGACCCTAATATAGTAGCCTAAATAGTAGGATCCTTATTATAAGGACCCGAGAATAGGGTACCCCTAGTTTTCGGAAACTCCCATATGCCATCCCAACAAAACCAAGTCATTCATGAGTCTCAGAGTTCAGGCGCTTTTGACTTAGCTTCGGGTTTAGGGTTTCTGGTTTAGTTTAGAGCTTAGGGTTTAGGGCTTGTGGATCTTAGGGGTTAGGTTTGAAGTTTAGGCTTTCAGGCTTTGAGTTTAAGGTGTAAGTAAGGCTGTTCCCCTAAACCCTAAAAGCTAGGCTAGACCCTAAACCCTTCCGTCGCAGTTCCTTTTTGGGCTACCCTGCTTCGTATTACAGTTTCCAACGATCAAAATGGACGAGCAAAAACGGGAACTACAATGAAGAACATAGGTGCTGGCTACCCTAGGCATATGAGCAGCGGAGAAAACCTCCTGCAATAAGTGTAAGCGATACGCGGGAATACGCAGAAAGAACTCTGCACTTGAAAGTATCGGTTTCTTGAGGGCCAGCGCAAACCGGTTTTCGTATACGAACAGGACCTTGTCTAGTCTCCATGTCCCCGTAGTCAAGCCTGCCTCTTCCTCACCCTTGCCACAGTGGGATATCGAACATTGAGTCATACACCCACCAGTATTCCTAAAGAGTCCTGAGCGGAGCAACAACTTGGTGGATCACGCAAGAGTACGAACACTGAACGGGGCCCTGGTGACAGCGTTGAGAAACCACCCTGTTGACCCTAAATCCTAAGCCCCTAGACACTTAACCCAAAACCCTAGAGTCCATCAACCCTTGCCCCTAAAGGCCCCGAATTCCCTGAATCCCTGAATACCTACACCCTACGTTAGGCCCTGAATTCGAAACAACAAAACTCGAAAGCCTGACACCCCTATAGCAAATACAAACCTTTCTAGAACCCCCAAAGTCCTAGTCTTGCTTATCTGGTGGGTACGGGCTTGGGGTAGAGGTAGTTCCCGACTCATGTTGCTGCGGGCACCGGTGTAGCATTTAGGGTATATCGAGCTTATACAGGTTTGAGGTTCAGGATTTCGAGCTCAGAAGTACATCGGCAAGAGAATGTCGGACAGTTTTGGGTTTTAAATCGGGAAATGCGGAGATGCTCAAGGCTACATCGCTTGAGGCCATACCTTAACACCAAAGACCCTACTACGTAGGGGCTCGTTAGTATGATGCCCTTACATAAACGTCCTTAGACAATGCATAGGTTACTTCGGCTTCCGGCAGGGCTTGAGGGATTTTGGGAGGATCAAGTGCCTCCAGCAGGAGCCACACAGGCACAAAGGCGCTGAAACATGGGACGCAGACGCGGCATCTCTCCGTGCAGACTTTCGGACTTTCTGAGATGCGTTTATTTTTTCAGAAATTGTTGCTGCCGAATGTACGCACATGCTGCGGACCTATGATGCTAGAAGCCTCACGTACAATCGTTCATCGAACTATAGGGATCACAACCATTTATCGTGAGCGTAGTACCAGTAGGTAAGATGAGGGCTCACAACATTAGAGCCGTGCTCCTGGGCGCATTTGATGACAACAGTCAAGGCAGGAAACCTGAGGAATATCAATGATCCCTGCCGCCTTACGGACCCCATGCTGCCCAATGTCTTCTTGCTATCGCGCTGCAGTCCGTTCACTGTGGCGGCAGCGCAGCCATAGCGCCGAGCGGCCATGGGTGGCAGGCTCCGCCACTGGCGATGGAGGTTGAAATTCTTGGGGAGAAGTGAAGGCTGTAGGTGAAGGTTGGAGAAGTGAGGTTACAGGGCTCAGCAGGGCTCAGCTAGGACATAGTGCTACGGTGCAGCCAAGATGTAAATCTATGTTGATGTTATACAAGAGAATTGCTGTGATTTGGGCGTTGGCGGGGAAATCCTTTCTAATGTAGAGGCCTTAATAATTAGAAGAGGGTTTTGGGGCTCATTATACTATAATTACAATAAGGAACCCCAAAGTACTATGGGTAATTATGCAGGCCCCTATGTTAGGTTTTCAGACTCAGGGCTTCCAGAGCCTTTGACTTCAGGGTCCAGCTTGAGGCTTCTCATGCGGTGCCTCGTTTGCCTCTTCACGGTCATGTGAACCGGGGGCACAGGTTTCATTTAGGTTTCATTAAAGAGCATACCCCTCAACCCTAAACCCGATGTCATTAGTCTGAACCAACAGTGCTGTCGAACAGATGGCAACTCAAGACCGCCCGTCACGTCCTGCTCCTTTCTAAGCCTTGCAGGACCCCCGGACCAAATCGTACTAGTTAGACCTGAACCTTAAACCCCAAACCCTAAACTCTAAACCCCGAAACCCTAAAACCCTAACCTGAACCCAAGTTAATTCCCAAGCCCACCAGGATGCCTCTCCATGCAATGGGCTAAAGCATTCCGCTGTGGCCAGTGCAGGAGAGGAGTCGTTCTTACCTGAGCGGTTTGGGGTTTAGGGGGTTTAGGGTTTAGGGTTTTGTTTGGGGTTTAGGGTTTAGGGGGTTTAGGGTTTAGGGTTTAGGGTTTAGGGTTTTGTTTGGGGTTTAGGGTTTAGGGGGCATTGCAAGACCTTGTCAGGTGTTTGCCGTCTAGGATTTTGGGTAGTTCTCTAAATTAGGGTCCCTTTTTAAGTCCCCAATATAGTACGGCGCCCTTATAAGAAGGACCCTAAAAGGGACCCTAATTTTGAAAACTACCCATGTTCAGGTTCACGGATTCAGAGCTCCAGGTAGAAGCTAATACACTAAATCAAAATCAATGAGCAAACGCTTGACACGATTCACGATTACAGTCAGAGCTCCTGAATAGAACCCTCATTCAAAATCAACCTCTAAGCACTTGCCCTCCAACTATCAAGCAACTTCTGCAAGGAATCAGGACCCATGTCACGTGGGCTAACATCCCCTAAACCTTACTTCCCCAACAGGCCAGGGAAAAAAAGAATAACTTTCAGATTACTACTAAACTATAAGAACCCCAAAAGCTTAAAAGTTGGATATTGGGGAACTCAGAAACTCTAAACCCTCCTCATCTCCACCTCCGGTGCATCAGATCGGGAGCAGATTCGGGAATAGGCTGTCTGGTGCTTAGTGGGGAATGGGGGAATGGGTTATAGGGACTACTATAAGTGACCTTAAGGGACTATCATAGGGATCCATTCCCCCATTCCCTACTAAGCACCAGACAGTAGGGTTCAGTTCTTGGCGTTTCGAAGCTCGGGCTATAGGGGCTTTAGGGGCTTAAGGGTTGTGGGACCCTTGAGTGAAACCCTAAAGCCTAAACTTAGGGTTTAGGATTTAGGGTTTAGGATTTAGGGTTTAGGGTTTAGGGCACATTCAAAGGAGCTTCTTAGGTCGAAAGCCATAGCTTGAAACATCTACTGTCTGGTGCTTAGTAGGGAATGGGGATATGGATCCCTATGATAGTCCCTTAAGGTCACTTATAGTAGTCCCTATAACCTATTCCCCCATTCCCTACTAAGCACCAGACAGTCTATGGCGAAACATGAACGGGCCTTGCGGATCTAGCTCTCAGAGGCATTCCCCCAGACTGCTGGGCGATTGCTCTGCTTGCCCACCACGGTGGGTTTTGAGGGTGATGGCTTCATGGCTTTCCAGTGGGGAGGCTTCTTTACTTCCAGCATGCTACTACTCTCGTCCGGTACGGGGCTTATCGCTCAACGAGTCTCCTGATCCCCCCACAAAATCTGATGCGGACCCCAGGACCTTCTAAAACCCCTACCTTAAGAACCCAAAACCCACTTTTTTGTAAGCTCTTACTATAAACCCTAAATATGGGATTTATAGGGACCCTACAAAAAAGTGGGCTTTGGGTTCTTAAGGTAAATCCTAAAACCCTAAACCCTAAACCCTAAACCCTAAATCCTAAACCCTAAACCCTAAACCCCTAAACATGGAAGAGCCCGTTGAGGTTCCAACCGCCGAGCACGTAGATTTCCGGAGGCATCCTGGCAGCAGAAACCCCCAAGTCCCCGCCAAACAAAGCAAGTCCCAAGTCCCCAAACCCTAAAATTGGAAGTTCAGATTATATATGGGTGGTTGTCAAAATTATGGTCCCTTTTTGGGTCCTTATTATAATACGGCACCTATAATTTAGGGTACCCCAAAAGGGACCCTAATTTTGACAACAACCCGTATAGCTCAAAAGAAACCCTCAAAATCCCCCAACAAAATGAATCCGCAAACCCTGGGTTTGAAGAAGACGGTTAAGCTGAAGCCCTGGATCCGGGCTCTAGGTCGGAACTTGTGGGGAGCTACACCCAGAGAACCCAAGGCCCCTTAATTCAGGAATATAGCTGAAACTATATGGGCCTTCATATTATGATGTAAGGTCTACCTTAAGAACCCAAAACCCACTTTTTTGTAGGTTCTTAGTATAAACCTTCATATGGGATTTATAGGGAACCTACAAAAAAAGTGGGTTTTGGGTTCTTAAGGTATTCCTTAATTAAGGGGTATGGGATGCTCTGAGCAGCTGGCGAGCGCTAGAGGTGGGGGTTTCCGAAAATAGGGGACCCCAATATAGTACAATAAATAGTAGGATCCTTATGAAAAGGACCCCCAAAATAAGGTACCCTAATTTTCGGAAACTCCCAGGTATGATTTTGGGCCTGCGGTTTTGGTCACAGCTTGCGGAGAGCCCCCCTAACATCTCTGAGCCGCGCAAGTCATGTGCTGTCACATTCAAACTTTCAATTCCCGCGGAGCTACAAAAGGGCCCGAAATAGGTAGCGTTTATAGGCTTTAGACCCGAAAGTAGGTAGTATCTACATGCTCGAGAGGTCTGAGGAGCCGAAAGGCTATGGCATGAACCCTAAAGCCTACACCCTAAACCCTACATACCCTAAAGCCTTTCACCAACCCATTAAACCTAAACCCTAAACCCCTAAGCCTCTATACCCCTAAAGCCCTAAAACCCATAAAACCTAAACCGTAAACGCCGTAAACAGTGGACTCTTTCGCAAAAACCTGGGTGCCGAAGCTTTGGCCTTGGGCTTAAGGTTTAGGGGTTTAGGGCTTAGGGTTTAGGGCTTAGGGTTTAGGGGTTTAGGGCTTAGGGTTTAGGGCTTAGGGTTTAGGGGTTTGGGTGTTGCGGGATAGGGGGTCCCGGAATGTTTGAGAGGATCTGCGTAATATGGAGAACTGTTGTGGTTCAGTAGTTTGGGGTTTCGGGAGGGGGGGCAATATTGCGGTAAAGGCGTTTATTCATGGTACATCCCGAGGCAGAAAACATGCCACGCAGCACTCAGCAGTAACCTGCGCACGTAGTGAACTTGGAATTATCTTCGAAGGAGTTTCGTGCGTGCATGACCTGCGTAAAGACCTCGCGATAGTGAACACTGGTTTCGGTTAGTAGGTACACTATAGCAGGCTCATAAATACCCTGAACTGGGTAAACCTATAGATATATTCGTCTAGTATAATTTACGAATTCCCATGGCCCTTCAGTAATCTAGTGCTTTAAGTCTCCCCGTTTCCCTCCACCATCTCTCAACAAAAAACAACACCAGGAAAGCCAGTAAGGGCTGCCGCTTCCGCAGCAGCGGCAGGCAGGTGCTGATTCCGCCACAGAGTCCCTTCCTGGAAAGCTTGGTTTAGGGTCTAAGGCTTAGGGAATACATAAACGGCCCAGGAGTTTACTGGAGGGTCTAAATAAGGCTTGCAGGCAAAGCCAAGTATCATGCAAACCTTCCTTGAATTCCAGCTCAGTCCTAGATCCCAACCTAAACCCTAAACCTTAAACCCTTGAGCCGTATAAACCCTCAACTAAGCTCGAGATCCTGAACCGACACTCCCCCACTTGCGGTTGCCTTTACACCTAGGGAATCCGAAATCTTCTGGAGAACTATGGTGTGTTTTACGGGTGGAGGATTGGGTCTGTAGAGCTTTTCCACGCAAGCCATTGAATATAGAGTGCCCAAAACGTGGAAGGTTTCGCGTCATGTGTTTTGATGTGCTCCTACTACTTCCTTGACGAGGATGATGGCAAGATGCTGTCCCTAAAGTCTATAGCGCCTATTCTGTCGCCTGCTTTTCAGTGTGTGAGTCAACATCTTTGTGGAATGCTGGTTGGGATGCGTGCACCAAGAAACGACTCAAGAGGCCTTGGTTGTTTAAACATGGTTAGGATGTGGGTTCAAGAGTTTAGGGTTTCAAGCTTTGGCTGCATATGCAGCTCGCAGATGTGGCTTGTCTTGCATGCAGTGACCGATTGCTAAGTCGGCTTTCGATTCGTAGCCATACTCCTAGGAAGAACACCAGACCCTTGATAAAGACGCACCATGACACGACACACAAAATTACAGATTCCACACGCACGCCCACAACACAACGATTAAACTACGACACCTCAAACCCGGACTTCAATATAGCACGAAACAAGACCACCGTAAGCAACTACGAAAACTCAGCGCAGCATGGGGGTTCAGTCCTGACACCTGAACCAAACCACCGGAAGCGAATACGAATACTCAGCGCAGCATGGGGGTTCAGCAAAGCCGTAAACGCCTAAACCCACTTTTTTGTAGGTTCTTATTATAAACCCTAAACATGGGATTTATAGGGACCCTACAAAAAAGTGGGTTTTGGGTTCTTAAGGTAAACGCTTAAACCCACCTTACACGGCCTGTAAGGCTCGGTGTGGGGCCGTGCAGGTACGGAGCTCGGTAGGATAAACAACGCAAGCAAGAACTAGAAACATCGAGAGGTTGGATATGGGGGTGTCGGGTTTGAGGAAGGTTGTCTATAAAGCCATTCTGCAGTGCATAGGGTGTGGAGATTTTCAATTGTCGCTTTGGGTTTCGGACTGCGGGTACACGTTTTAGGCGCATGTGTCTTCGAGATGGGCTGAGTGCTTCATGGAAACCACACAGTCACAAAGTTCTTTAGCAACCACACGCATCTATCTATCTATCTGGCGAGGATATATGTAAGGGTGTTGGGACAGCAGCACTGGGATTCCCCGCGAAGTCTCCCGGACGCGGAGACATCCCACCACCTACGAGTTTGAGGTTTATAGGGCTATATTATTTGGGCAGGAGTGCGCTTAAAGGGTCTGCAAGTGCCAGGGTTTAGGCTTAGAGTTGTAGGATTGATATAGGTCCTAGATGGTCCTGGGGCTTGGGGCTTAAGGATTAAATCCAAATAAGGCGAATCTCGGCGCCTGGCTTATGAACCCTCTCTGCCTCTAATTCTTGAGTTGGGCTACATGTTCTGACTCGGATCCCTTTATTATCCTTGAGGCTTTCAAATCAGCTAAGGGTTTAGATTACAGCAAGTCGGAACATGGGTTTAGGAGGATTTGTGCTGGAATCCCTTATACTTTACCTTAAGGGTATGCGGGCAATCATGTTCCAATTTTCCGGCTCCTACTTTTCGGTTCAACAGACTTCGGATTAGGGGTTTCGGGCCCTAGTAGGGGGCAGACTTCACATTTTCCTTGCTCTGTTCAGGGCTTAGGGCTCAGGATTCTTCAGTGGAGCTCATGCCGACTCCAAACTCTACCACCCCTCTCCCAACTGCATTTCACAAGATTCTCAACACTACATCTGTGAGAAGGCTATAGGGCTGAGGGAGAAAATTCCGCATGTTGGAAAAAACACGACAGCCAGAACGTCCTGGTTCCGCTTATAGGAACCGTTACACGAATTCCGGATGACTGTACGCGCGACATCAACGTCTGCAGTCTGAGGCTGAGTCTTGCACCAGGTTCGGGTTTAGGGTGTACCTTAAGAACCCAAAACCCACTTTTTTGTAGGTTCTTATTATATATGGGATTGAGAGGGACCCTACAAAAAAGTAGGTTTTGGGTTCTTAAGGTAGGGTTTAGCGTTCAGGGGGTTTCCAAGTTTGAAGAAACATGCCATGGCAAGATATAGTATGGCAAGCGAATCTGTTGCTCGCCCTCCGCTGAGTCCTTCGGCGCAAAGCTCTCAAAGCTATGAATCAATGAAGGCTCATATAGACGTCGGCTCAACAACCCCGCAAGGAATCCCAGTACTGAAGCCGTTAAAGAATCAGAGGTCTACAATCACACGCTACCTAATTGCTCGGCCTCTAAGACTAGGTTGGCTCTGCCAGCCATATTCGTAAAGAAGGCTCTCGGAGACCCAGCTCATCCTAAGGGACAGTGAAAATATCCCGCCCCCCCCGCCTACCCAGAAGATAATGAAAAGGATGAGGAATAAGAAGAATATGATTGCCGGCCTAGGGCTTCATGCTGCCCCAGGCCCGGGTAGAGCCCGTACACCCCCAAACCTTGGCAAACCCGAAATAGCAACAACACCCCAACTCCCAAGGCCAGAATAAACAAACCCCTACCCTGAACCTCCAAACGTCTATGCCTTCAACCCCGAAATTGAAAGCATCCTAAGCCCTTCAACCTTAGAACCCTATATAAATACTCTGACTCCACCACGCAAAACCACCAAGAGCCCCCAAACCCCAAACATCCACAACTCCAATAGGGTAGTTCTCTAAACTAGGTCCCTTTATAGGTCCCCATTATAGTACGGCACCCCAAAAGGGACCCTAATTTAGAGAACTACCCAATAAGCTCCAGGCCCCTGCGATAGATCCGAAGGTCAGGGAAAGACCCGGCTCCTAGTTCGTGACTTTTTGAGAACGGGGATGTTCAGTTTATGTGTGTATATACCTACATACATGCATACATGCATGCAGACATACATACATACATACATACATACATACATACATACATGCATAGTCTTGCTGTTTGGAGGGGCTCAGGGTTAGGGGGCTTTTGAACTTCAAGGGGAAACGGCTCTAGGGTTTTGAGGAGATGGGGTTTGTTTGGTTGGCCGGGTAGCTAGTTAGTTACATAGTTAGTCAATTAGGTAGGTAGGTAGGTAGGTAGGTAGGTAGGTAGGTGGGTCGGTGGGGGTAGGTAGGTAGCTATGAGTTGGGTAGTTAGGCAGTCAGATAGTCAAGTAGTTAGCTGGTACGTAGGTGAGCTAGTTACCAGCTAGTTAGATAGTTACGTAGCTAGATAGCTAGATAGTTAGTCGATTTGATCGTTAGTCAAGTTAAGTTAGCTTAAGTTAAGTGCAGCGAAGCTAAGTTAAGTTCGGTTAAGCTGTTAACTTGACCTAGCTTAACTTAACCTAGATATGTTTCGTTAGTGAGTTAGTCAGTTTGTTCATATGTCCGTTCGCTAGTTCATGTGTGTGCGTGTGTGTTTCCGTTACGACACTAAGGGTAAGAGCCCGAGTAGTATATACCAAGCCACAGAAGATACAACAGGGATGTGAGTACGATGCATACATTCGGATTTTCTGTTCCGAGCGCTGTTTCGAATTTGCTGTGGCCTCGGCGCAACCTTACAGGGCATGGAAGCCCGAATTATGAACCTTTCAATCGTTGTTGCATGCACGCAACTCACTGTCAATACCTCTAACCCCAGTGGCCAAAATCAGCAGCTCGTAGCTGTGGAATCTTTACTCTGAAACTCCAGATTGTTTTCGGAAAGTCACTGGACGTGGAGTTTGTTGAGCGGACATCCGAGCTCTAGAGACCTTGAACAGCTTGAACTCTGAACCCTTCCCTCCCTCTGTCCCTCTAATTACTTCCTCTCTCTCTCTGTTTCTCCCTCTCCGGTCTTTGTTTCTTCAGCCTCTACGGCAGAAAAGCAACATAGTGCCTGCGATCCAGAGAAGCGACGTGCAATGATAGTATACATGTTCGGGTGCGTGCAAATATGTCTGCACGACCCTGGGACGCTGCATAAACCTGCATCTGCCGACATGGCCATCTTATATGTGGGAAGTAAACGGTGCGTCCGCGAACATTTATGGCTGTGCATCTACCTCTCTCCCACCCATGCAGTTATATGCAAACACATACATATAACCGCAACCTGAATAAGCACTTGAATAACGAGACACTTCATTACCCACGTACATGCAGGCACACCTACTTCAGCTCTCTCTCTCTCTCTCCCCCTCCCTCCCTCCCTCCCTCCCTTCCCTCCCTCCCTCTGCGTGCCCAGGAACAGCTTGTGCTACAATCCAGCTCCAGCGTACCTATGGACCTCGAGACCCGAAAACAGGGGTTAGGTTTAAGGCCTAGTCCGAAACCCAAAGCCTCTGAATCCACGACAAAGCACCTCGAGAACTTTCTTGAGCACCATAGGGGCTCTCCGCCTGGCAAGCGACAAGAAACGATCCGAACGACACAAAACCCCACGCGCAACACCACAGCTGTGGTACTCGCGCACCATACGGCAGGCAAGTCCAAAAGCTGTATCGTTCAGGTCTAGCGAATTGCACAAAAACGTCTGCAGCAAAGTGCGCAAACCCCTACATAAACCCTGAACTCGATCTAGGTTCCCATAATACGGGCACCCTTTTTCCTAATATTCGGCTTTCATAAGGAGACCCCAAAATAGAAAGGGACAAAAGGTACTACTCGGGAACCTAGCTATAGACCCTATACCCCAGATCCTCAACCCAACCTCAACCAACCCAAACCTACTTTTGTATAGGACCCCCCCATACATTCCACCTTCTGGGTTTATAGTAAGGACTTTCAAAAAATAGGTTTTGGTGGATTAAGGTGGGTAGTTGTCAAAATTATGGTTCCTTTTGGGGTACCCTAAATAATACCCAAGAAGGGACCATAATTTTGACAACCACCCAGGTAGACCCTATAAGCTCCCCAAAACCCTGAACGCTCGGAGCCTCAGAAACCTACCTGGGCCCTCGAAATCCCTGCGCGCGCTCAAGTTGCTCAAACCCCTCATGTGGACCCCTGAGGGTTTAGGGTTTAGGGTTTAGTGAACCCCTCTCCCTCCACACCGGATAAGACAGCCTAGAACGTCAGAGCTTTAATTTTCTTGAGACCTCGGCTAACCCCATGATGCCAGAACCTACGCTCTGCGCCGGAAGCCCTAAATCGCAACCCTGCAATACACCAACCAGCCCCCTAACTCAAAACACTGAGCCCCCAAACACTAACCCCAAACTGCCGAAACCCCTGGCCCTTTGCCTGCTGAGGTTTCGGTTCACTGCCGGCTTGGTCACAACATTGGCCTGGAAACGGATTACGGCCAGAACCCAACACCCCGCAATTAAGGAATATACCATAAATTAGGGTTTAGGGTTTAGGGTTTAGGGGATAATATTAAGGCCTCTATGTTAAAGGTATACTCCTTAATTGAGGTGCATTGGGTTCGCTGGCTTCAGCATGGACAGTACATGTTGGCCTAGACCAAAGCCCAAACACTTACTCCAAGCTCGACGTACACTCGCCTAAGCCCAAAAATCCCTAACTAAACCTCATATAGATCCCTAAACCTGAAAACCCTAAACCCTAAACCTGAAGCCCTAAGTCCCCAAACCTACATCCTAAGATGAGGGTAGCAGCCCATGAGCTCATGTTTCGACGCGGAACTAGAATGAACTCCCAGAAGATCTATTGAAATGCTGAGGTGAGGACAGGGGAACGGTTTCTTTAAGCTTTAAGGGTTCGTTCCAAGGAGGTTATGCAAGGGTTACTACAAGGGTCAGGGCCTCTGCAGGGAATGAGCGTTTTTGGAACCGAAGGGATCCTCCTTTCATTGAGGGCTTTTCAAACCCTAAATCCTAAACCCTAAAACCCTAAATTCTAAGCCCTAAGCCCTAAATCCTAACCCTAAACCCTAGATCCTAAACCCTAAACCCTAAATAATCCTGAACCCTAAACCCCAAATCCTAAACCCTAAACTATCCTAAACTCTAAACCCTAAATCCTAAACCCTAAATCCTAAACTAAGGACCGCACCTTTTCTCGGAACTGCACTGCGGTCTTGTATTGCTGGCTACTGCCACGCGGAGTTTAAGCCGACCATCCAAAGAGAGACTCTGCTACCTCAAACGCTTGTTTAGGGTTTAGGGTTTAGCGTTTGGGATTTAGGGTTTAGGATTTAGGGTTTAGGCTCCACTCAAACGCTTTGTTTACCTGTATAACTGAAATGATGGACTGGATAGTCCGTATATACTTGTACTAGAAGCTATCCCAAGACCCTAGGCTAGTTGCGCAGGCCCTGTCACCACGTCAGCCTTAAACATAAATAATACAACCCCAGACCGTTTTAGAACACTTCAACTAAACCCTAAGCCTAAACCCTAAACCCAAAACCGCTCTTACGGCCTTTAAAGCCGTTTTAGAACACTTCAGCTAAGCCCCTAAACCCTAAACCATCCTTAAGACCCTTAAAGCCCAAGCCCCAAACACGTCGCCGAGGCCAGGGCTGCAGTCAAACAGTCCCTGACGGCGCAGAACTCTTCTCGCAGCTGTGTGAAGTCCTGTGAAGCGATCTGGGAATTTCAGAAAACTAGGGTACCTTATTTGGGGTCCTTATAATAAGGATCCTACTACTTAGGGTTCTATATCAGGGTCCCTTATTTTCTGAAGCTCCCATCTAGTTTCCAAGTGTAGAAGGCAATTCAGGGTTTCGGGTTTAGGGTTTAGGGGTTTTTCAGGCTTACACTTTCAGTTTGAACAAGACAATAGTATCGCCAGGAGAGTTTAGCGTATGCTTCTTGAGCTGTCTGGGTCTGGGGCTTGCGGTTTCGGAGAGTCATGGGTGAGCTGCTGACGGTTCAGGGGTTTTCCTTAGGCTTCCTAAAAAAACGTACTAATAACTGCGGCACAATATCCCCAAAACCTACTGTAATTGTCAAGGCCCCGATATTCAACCTTTTCAGGCTTAATTAATTCTCCGTTGGGGTTTGGGGTTTGGGGCCCAGCATTGAGCCGGAACCGCGCGAAAGGCCTTCAACAGCTCGCGGTGCTCTCGCCGGAGGTCTCGCAGCAGCGAGGACGTGTGCCTCGCATCCTGGCATAGGTTGAAAAGATATAGGGCTGGCGGGTTTAGAGTTCAGGGTTTCAAAGGTATAAAACAAAGTCGGTGCCTTAACAGTTGGAGTCAGGTTTTCGGCTGATAGTTAATCAATATTCCATACTTGCCAAAAAATATACAATAGGGAAGCGACGCCACTATGCACACAAGTAAACAAAGCAACACACTGACGCATAAATAGCATTCAAACGCCAACGTTTAACACGTAACACATTCCACGCGGTGTACATGCATGGCACAACTTGAAACTTTAGACTGATCGTGCCGTGGCTCTGGCTCCTGCTTGCTTGGCAAGAACACATCAGCGGCGCCGCTCTGAGTACCGTCGCGTCATGCTGTGCGCTTCTCTCAACCCAAGCGCAAACTCGTGGTGTCAGCGGCAAGCTTGATGTGATCACTTCGATTCAGATTGGGACTGGAATACTCACGCTAGTCAATGCCAAAACAGAATCATAGCCTTGCCATCCTTAACTCCTTCCTCTACATTCGAACGAAGGTTCCTGTGGCACAGAGGAAACAGAATCAAGTATTCGCTCCCCCACCGTAAGGGCTGAAGGATTGAAGGATGTGAGAGGGAGGCCTTCAGGCTTTTAGGATGTGATGGTGCTCTCGGTTCCTCAGTAGCCCCTTAATTACAAGGGTGTCCTTTCTCCTTGTATTCGGTTTCATTCATAGAGACTCAAAAAAGAGCAAACGGGTACCACTGGAGAACCTAGTGCAAGGTGCAGTTGGGCTTAGGGGTTGAGGTCTAGCTAGCGTCCTAGCTAGCCACCCAGCCAGCTAGCTAGATGATGTAGATCCGGCACCCTCCACCCCAAGACCAACATTTCCTCAGCCTCACACCTGGGAGCTAGGATTAGGGGGACCCTTGGGGATATAGACCCTCTCAATAAGGTCCCTTTTAAAAGAGCCAAAAGTAGGGTTCAGAAGGGGTACCCTTTAAGGGGTACCTCTAATAATACTACCTACTTTTCAAGCAAAGCCTGAAGAGCATCAGCCCACCGTCCCAAGCCTCTGCCAGCTTGTCTTGCTGAACTTCCTGGGCTGCCACAAGAGGCTCTCTTCATTGGATAGGTGAGCGAACACGGATGCTCAGGATTTGCTTGGGTTTAGGGTTCAGGGCACCAACAAAACTTATCATGACATAAGCAGCTTCTCACCAAGCTCCCCAAACTCATATCCCCGACTTGTTGACACGCTTCAATCACTGAACCCTGAATCCCACCAAAAGACGCAACCCTGGAACCGCTGTGAAACTTCAAACTCTAAACTGAAACCCTCGAACCACACAACCAACACTCGGATTGTAAACCTTTGCTTTATGAGCCCCTTTTCCCGCAATTGTAAAGCCAGCCGTTGCAGATGTATCATCACAAGTCAATATTGTAACTTCAGGCTTTGCGAACATGACCTTAAAATTTGTCGGATCTTCTATATGAGGAACCTCTCAAAATGAAACGCACGAAGCCCATACATAGGACCCTTTTTAACCCGTTTAACATCCAACACCCTAACACGCTATCAGATCACTACAAAACGAGCATAGAACCGTTTAAACATGCAAATATTCTGAGTTCAAGTAGAATGCTAATGGATGCGTGTACCAACCATGTACCAACCATGTCACCTCTTACAATGCCAGCGCAGATCACGAAACAATGATAGACCGCCGCGACCACCAGGACGTAGGAGACCAACAGGAGATACGTATACCATCAGACCCCAGCGCATCACCAGGAAACCAGCGGGACACATCGCCAAACTACTTCCTGCCACTCGGGATTCAGGAACGGCCAACGTGCTTCCCACAGGTACTGGAATGCTTGCCCCAAGCACCGATCCAACCGAGGTACTGCTGCCCCCAAGCACGGATCCTGTGTAAATATCAACTCTCTTCGGAGCTTCTACTTCAACCGTCCTAGTAAAACTCTAACCCAAAACCTCAAACCCTAAAGCCCTAAACAGATAAAAGCCTAAACCCCTCTTTCATATATATATATATATTTAAACCCTCTAGGATTTCGTGAACATTTGAAAATTTCGGGCTC
>CAJNDV010034052.1:69293-80243 GCA_905221635.1 Symbiodinium sp. CCMP2456
ATGAAACGAACTTTGTATTTTCGTAATGTTATGGGATTCTAAGGGTGGGTGGGTGTTATATCGAAACCGTGAAAACAGCTACACTGTAACACTGCTCGATCCGGAGCTGCTGAACCCCCAACCCTAAACCCTAAGCCCTAAACAGTTAAAACCCTCCCTAAACCCAAAGCCCTCAGCAGTTAAAATCCTAAACCCCCAAGCCCCAAGCCCTAAACCCCCAAAGCCCTCAGCAGTTAAAACCCTAAACCCCCAAACCCTGCTTCCCTAAACCCCCAAACCCTAAACAGTTAAAACCCTCCCTAAAGCCCCTAAACCCTAAACCCGAAGCAGTTAAAACCCTTAAACCCCCAGAAACCGGCTTTCATCGCCGAACTCTAAATCCAAAGCCCTAAACCCAAAGCCTAAACCCGAAGCCCCAGACAGTTAAACCCTAAACCCCCAAACCCCAAGCCCTAAACCCGAAGCCCTAAACCCTAAACAGCTACAGCCCCAAACCCTAAATCCTAAACAGCTGCAGCCCTAATCCCCCCAAGCCCGGCTTTCATCGCCGAAGCGCCAGCTGCTGGGTCTGCGTGATCAACCCGTTGAGGTTCGACCGCTGCTCGGCTAAAACGGCCTCACACATTGGGTTTTGGGGGTTTAGGGTTTAGGGTTTTGGGGTTTAGGGTTTAGGGTTTTGGGGTTTTCGGTTTAGGGTTTAGGGTTTAGGGTTTTGGGGTTTAGGGATTAGGGTTTTGGGGTTTTCGGTTTAGGGTTTAGGGTTTAGGGTTTTAGGGTTTAGGGTTTAGGGCTGTGGGTCTTGGATTTGGGGTTTAGGCTCGGAGGTGAAGATTACAGCTACGCTTGGGTTTCGAGCAAGTTTCACAGTTTAGGGGATTTTTTTCCGCTTTGGGGCTTGGGGCCCAGGTTGATCAGAGTCCGGAAGGGCTCCAGACATCCAACTAGCACATACTCAAGCCCCAGAGATAGCAAGATGCAATACAGAAGCCTAAATAATTACGGGCTCCTTATGATATCTATGGTATAACATAGCCGCCCGAAAACCCTATTCTACTTAAGGCCCCCATCTTCAGCATTTTTTGAACACGCAGATCCTCAAGCGAGCCTTCGGCTGATCTCTAACGCTAAAGCCCTGAACCCTAAAGCCCTAAAGCTAAAGCCGAGAATCCCTAAACCGATGCAGGCCCATATCCTAGACTCTGAACCCTAATGGCGGTTTTTAAGTAACCACATATATATATATATTACATATAAATAAATAAATAAATAAATATATATATATATATATATTGTATTATATATATATATATATATATCCAGAAACCTTACATCTTCAGCTGATCTAAAGTGCTTCCCTCCTCCAGGCTCGTCTTGGAGCACATGGCAACGAGCTCGAGCTACACGATGCGCAGACGAGAAGGTATGCCCTAAACCCTAGGTTAGGTTTACGGCATCCTTCTAGGCCCGTTAGAGTAGCATGTTAAGGGTTTTCCTGCCTAGAATATCAGGGGGCTTAGGACAAGCAAGTAGATCGAAGTAGGTTGAGCGTAGGATTGTGGGCATTCTACTTTACAATTATAGAACTATACTTACTTGATCAGCCGCATGATGTTTCATGTCGAACCTTCTTTTGCCGTGCAAGCTCTGCGCAAGCCCTAAACCGAAATGGCTTGTGGAACCGCGAGTTGCGACAGGTGTGAAATTCTTGATCCCACAGCATCCTCCTCGTAGCTTGCAAATCTGCAAAACCTTATAAAGCCCTAAACTGCAAAGTGTGAACCTGAAGCCCAAACCCTCAACCCTAAACCCGAAACCCCAAACCCAAAACCTAAACCCAAAACCCTAAACCCAAAACCCTAAACCCTCAACCCTAACTCAACACTTCAAAACATCGACCGCGACAGGAGCCCTACAGCACACTCTGAAGCGACCTCCTTCGGACATACGGCTGATGGCCAGAAGCTGAACATGGGTAGTTTTCTAAATTAGGGTCCCTTTTTAGAACTACCCACATGCCAGAGCTTATATGGGACCTACTCGACCCTGGTTTAGGGTTTAGGCTCAGGTACTAGGCATTATCCATCTTAAAGACTTTGTCAGAGTTCTCATACCTCTCAGGGTTCTGTCTAGAAGTACTGGAACTTCCGTATCTCCTAGGGCCTAGGGAAAAACTAGTTCATGGTTGTGGTAGTATTAAAAATTTACAATTTATATTCCTTATTGGGTTTAAGTACCCTTAAAAAATGTAAAATGTTACCCAACTATGACAAAGAAAATCTGTTCCCTAACCCTAAACCCTAAACCCCTAAACCCTAAACCCCCAAACCCCTAGGGCCTAGGGAAAAATCTGTTCCAGGAAGCCGTTCCAGGAGTCCTGAGTTGGAAGGGCTGGAGAGCACCCTGCATCCGGGAGTCTGCCAAGTGAAGCACAGGGGTTTGGGTTTAGGGGTTTAGGGTTTAGAGTTCAGGGTTTAGGGTTTAGGGGTTTAGGGTTTAGAGTTCAGGGTTTAGGGTTTAGGGTAATTTCAGTATTGATAACAACAGAAACACAAAGAAGTAACAGACCTGACTGCCAGTCGACTGCGCTGTTTGCCCACCCATTTCCATGGTGCACGCAGTGTTACTGCTTTCGTAATCGCAACTACGCTGAACCTTCAACCCTAAACTTCTCGTTTGAATGGGAAAATTGCAAGAAGACTGAGGGCCCTAGACCCTAAAATGCTTCAGGTTCAGGGATTCGGCACTTTGGGTAAACCCTTACATCAATGAACGGAACATCCGATCCTAAGCGCAACTCTTTCAGCTCACCCAGAGAGCAAAATACTCGGAAGTCAGTATATACTTAATCTAATATAGTGTGGATCCTTTATTTAATGATTGAAATAGGATCTCTTTATGTCACACTTCACGTCTAAGTGTATGACCGAGGAGTATTGGACTGCCCGGCGCTCGCAGATTTTGCAAGGAGAGCGCGCGATCGAAGAAGTGTTCTGGTGAAGCCCCTCTCCTCATCCCAAGCCTGGATGGGGGTTTCCGAAAATAGGGGATCCTAATATAGCACCCTAAATACCAGGCTCCTTGTTATAAGCGCCAAAATGGTACCCCCCTATTTTGGGAAACCCCTGGATCGGGATGTGAGCTGCGGTCTTTGAAAAGCACGGGCTCAGGCGTTCGGCTTAGGGTTTAGGGTTTCGGGTTTAGGGATTCCTAAACCCAAAACCCTGAAGGGTTTAGGGTTTTGTTGGAGCCCAGGGCTTAAAGGGGCTTAGGGTTGGGAGGTTTACGGGCAAGGGGTTTGGACCAGTAATTTCGGGTGATGGCTGAAGACCTCGGAAGCGAAGGTGCTTGAGGTTAGGGGTTTAGGGCTTAGGGTCTCGCGTTTTGGGTTCAGGGCCAATGAGGGATCAGATTCAGTGTATGCGGTGTGGTTGGCTGACTTATCGCTTGGTAGCAGGGAGTGAAGCCATCCGTATGCCCATAGATCATGAGGGAACCTCACAAGGGAACCTTCTGTCTTGCCATCATGCTGCATTCCTTCAGTGTCACTAGACTAGCTACTATCCCAAGGGTCCAAAGGACCCAAGAGTCAGGTACTTGGGTTTCGGATTGTAGATATGTAGGTTACTAGTAGGGAGAGTACATGATTATCAGGTACTTGGAACCTTGGGGCCTTAGGGCTACAATCCCCAAACGCAGATACCCGACGCGTGAAAACCCAAGAACCAGAACATCGGAATCCTTCAAGCCGGAACTTAAATGGACGCTACCAAACCCTTAAACCCCTAAACACCGAAACCCTTTTTGCATCAGAGATTGTGCAATCGCCTGAATGTCTGAGCATACGGAGGTTCAGCTCTCATGACTGCACTTCCATACCTTGCTCCTAAACCCCATGACCCCATACACCTCATAAGACTCATAAGCCCTAAACCCGAAGCCTTATGCCCTAAATACCCCTACACCCTAAGCCCTAAAATCCTAAGCACTAAAGCGCTAAACCCCTAACCCCTAAACCCTAAAACGTGAACCCCAAACCCTGAACCCCAAACCGTAAACTCTCAACTCCTACCTCCTAAACCCAAAACCCTAAACCTTGAACCCCAAACCCTCAACTCCTACGCCCCAAACCCTAAGCCCAAAGCCCTGAACCGCAAACCCTCAACTCCTACACCCAAAAGCGAAAATCCCAAACCCTAAACCCCAAACCCTAAACTCTCAACTCCTACACCCCAAACCCTAAACCCTCAACTCCTACACCCTAAAGCCAGAACTCTCAACTCCTACACCCCCTCCAAACCCTAACCCCCTCAACCCCAAGCCCTAAACCCCAAACCCTAAAGCTGATCATTCCATACCTTGCTCCCAAACCCCAAACCCCAAACCCTAAACCCTAAACCCTAAACCCTAAACCCTAAACCCTAAACCGATTCAAGCTGGGCTTCGGTGGCCAAATTTGGGACCTCGGGCTTGGAGCTTCGGCGGTGCAGGGCTTCGCTTTGGGGTTTTAAGGCTTCCTTTCAAGGGCTTAGGGCTTAAGGGTTTAGGGGTTCCTTTAAAGGGTTTAGGGTTTAAGGGTTCCTTTAAAGGGTTTAGGGGCTTAAGGGTTCCTTTAAAGGGTTTAGGGGCTTAAGGGTTGATTTAAAGGGCTTAAGGTTTAGGGGTTTAGGGTTTAGGGGTTTAGGGGTTTAGGGTTTAGGGGCGGGTTTAGGGTTTAGGCGGTTAGGGTTTAGGGGTTTAGGGGTTTAGGGGTTTAGGGGCTTAGGGTTAAGGGGTTAAGGGTTAGGGTTTAGGGGTTAAGGGGTAGTTAAAGGGTTCATTTAAACGGTACTATAACGGTTCCTTTAAAGGGATCTACAAGGGTTCCTTCAAAGGGATTTATAGGGGATTTAGGGCTAGGGGACTAGGGTTTCGGTTTAGGTCTTGGGGCTTTATGACTTTGGATTTGTTGAGCCAAGATCATTGAATCTGGCAGACCTAACTTTTGCGGCCCGACGCTGCAGCTCACAATTTTGGACAACTTAGCCTAAACCCTGAACTGCACCATGCCGTCAATCAATCGTCAGAAAACTCCGCCTCCCACCCAAAGGCGACAAAAAACGCAAAGCTGAACTACCCCAAGAGCTACCCCCTCTGACTTGAAAGGTCAAGCCATTCTGAAATTTTTTGTGGAGCGTCTAGGACTATTGACATTATTGAGGTTGGCTCAATTCAGGGTTCAGGCTTTGGGGGCTCTGGCATTCAAGTCTCTTTTCTAGGTCGGTGGCCTTCTCACTCATCAGCATCTGCATCGAACTGCACGAACTTGCCGTCCTTGCCCTGCATCGTGGTGGCAGTCAAAGGGTACTAGCACTATCCCCTTAATGTCCCCAGAAAGCTATCATGCACCATACTCCCCCTGCCAAGACTTGTTCTAATCGTTTCAGCCCCTGTAGGAGGAACCATAAGGGCCGAAGGCAATTAGACCTGGGTTTGGTGTTTAGGGTATTTAGACTGGGGTCCTGAGGGAGCTTATATAGTGAGTTCTTCTAAATTCGGGTCCCTTCTAGACGGATGCCGTACTACTTTGGGGAGCTAGAACATCACCCCCAAATCTAGGGAACTACCCAGATGCAAACGGAACGGAGATTTCAGGGGAAAAGAGTTCATGCTTGTTCCGACTCCTTTGCGAGTGTGACTCCGCTCTTTCCTGTTTACAAAGGTTGGGGGCTGTCCTTGTGGTTTAGAGTTGACGGTTGAGCTTCTCGGAACTTGTTGTCGAACAGGCTCAGATATGCCACCATGACGAACGAAGGCCCCAGAAACCACTGCAGGCCTCGCTTTTGGATCTACTGCCATGACTAGAGGATCTAGCCCAGGTCCCTGAGATGTCTCTCGATCCGCAAACACATCTGCTCGCAATGCTGCAACCAGATAACCTCAAAGCCTGCACCCCAAAATCCATGGACCGGTTACATTTCTACCACCTAGCCGCTAGCCTACGTAGACTTTTATAGATCCTCAATCTTTGTTGCAGTTCCTTCTGGATAGCTTTATTGTCTGAGTTTTGACCGGACCAGGGAAATGGGTCATCCAAAGGATCCAAATTAAGTACGTATATGGGGATACTTGCTCAACCCACAGCGGTAAGTCTCGCGATAGAAACCTGAACCTACGTGGCGCGATGTATCAGCTTAGCAACGCAGTACATCATTGCAAGACACTTGCATGCATTACCCAAACCTTGCGGTCGTGCGACTTGTTTTGATTTCGGGATTCAGGGTTTAGCCTTTGTCAGTATCCTTTCAATTAATATTCTAAAGGGTACTCTGCTTCCTGCTGTCCGGTTGTCATAACCGGACCCTCAATAGGCTTGAAGATACTACTGCGGGCTAAACTCTAAACCCTGACCTAAAGCCGTAAATCCCTAAACCCTAAGTCCCAAACCCCTATATCCCTAAATCCCTAAACCCCTACACCCTAAACCCGAAGCCCCCCCCAACCCTAAACCCTAAACTAATTACGATTGCGTGTCCCCGCGCTAGGGCTTCTGGTTTAGGGTATAGGGGTTTCGGGATTATTATGGGAGTCTAGGGATTTAGGGGTTTAGGGACTTAAGGCTTAGGGTAGCACTCCGCCTTTCTGTTACAAGGATTTGGGTAGTTCTCCAGATTGGCGTTCCTTTTCGGGTCCTTGTTTATTAAAGGTGCCGTTGTATTCGGGGGACTGCAAAAGGGACCCTAATCTAGAGAACTACCCATTTAAATATCCGGTACGAGGCTCAAAAACGAAAGCTTGAACTCCTACCCAAAAAGGTCCGAATCAACAGAACAAGCCTTCCCTCCGTTTCCCGAAGCCCTAGCTCTGCAACATTAAACCCTGAAAACCTGGCCCCCAAAAAACCCCAAAAACACCCTACGGAAGCAGCGTAAACCGCTCAACACCTTGGATTTTTCGGGTTTTGGGAAGTACCTTAAGAACCCCAAAACCCACTTTTTTGTAGGTTCTTATTATAAGCCCTAATATGGGATTTCTAGGGGCCCTACAAAAAAGTAGGTCTTGGGTTCTTAAGGTAGCCGCGTAGGGTTGAGGGGATAGGAGGTCAAGGCCTTATCTACGTAGCAGTTTAGGGTTTAGGGTTTAGGGTTTAGGGTTTAGGGTTTAGGGTTTTCAGGCTTTAGGCCCAAACGCTCCTAAGTGCCGCTATGGAGGATACTTGCCCAAACCATAATAACAATTCCTACTGTAGAAACCCCACGTTCGACTATATTATCCCAGAGGGTCCGAGTACCCAAATAGTAAGGTTTTAGGTCCCAAAATCCATACTCTGAATGGTTTTTGGGACCTAAAACCTTACTATTTGGGTACTCGGACCCTCTGGGTATTACTTGAGACCCTTTTCAGGGTGTATCTGCAGGCCTTGGGAGGCACCGGCACACGCTCAGCGACAAGCTTGTACTCCTGCGATTCGCGCTTCTTTTCAGGGGGCTCCACACATTCAAGCAATGAATGCTTGGGTGTAGAGTTTGACAACAAAATATTGCGGTTGATGATAAAAATCCTACATCTCCCATAATAAGGAAGATGCTAGAATTCTCATAGTTTAGGGTCCTTATGAGGTAATGCAGGATTTCTATCATCAACAGTAGTATTCCCTTCTTCGTGCTAGAAGATTCTGCAGGTTTCGGGTCGGGGTCAACTTTCAAAGACGTTTCTCTTTCAACTCTCCGGATTCCTGCTCGGGGAATCCGGAAATCCCATTATCATTCGTGACCGGTGCTAGAAAACTGGGAATTCCGATTAAGATCTTTGCTTTTTCTGGCTTCAGGCTTCAGGTTAAAGACAAGGTAGGCTCTTGCAAATGCCCAGTTTCTACCTTCGTCGTTTGCCACATGATCTGTATAGTCACGCCGATCAGAAGCTAAACCCTCTTGATGTGCCGTTTGAACATAAACTTCCTACGCCCCAAACCCCAAACCCTAACCCGCCCAACCTCATCTTCATATATAAGGACTTTAGGAGGGACCCCTAATAGGGACCCTTAATCCCATTACCTTAAATAACCATTGTATAGTCCTTATATACCCCTTATATAGCCAGGTAGTCACCATATTAACCCCAATAACCTACAAGGGTCCCTGTTAAGGGTCCTCCTAAAGCCCTTAGATTCATAAACCTCCAAAGGCCGAAACCCTAAATCCTTGATTGTACCCTTATAGAACCCTCACAGAACCTTTCGAGGAACTCTGCTGCCTCTTAAACGCTCCATCCCATGTACAAACTCTGAAGCTAAGCCCACCTGAAGCACTTGTATTAGACTATTCGGGTGCCTGGACTCTCTGCATAGCTGCACCCTCACCCTAAACCCTGAAGCCCCTAATAGAACCTTGAGGAACTGTAGGGTTTAGGGTTTAGGGTTTAGGGTTTAGGGCTGTAGAATCCCTTTTCCAACAGTTCCCTGGCCTGAACCTGGACCTCTGTATACCTTTTGTTACCGTTCACCCTGAAACCGAATGTTTCTACAGCAACCTTCTGGAAGCCTTGTGGAATCCCCAGATGGTTCGTTCTCTAAATTAGGGCTCCGTTTAGGGTCCATTTTATAAGGGTGCCGTACTATACCGGGGACCTAAACAGGGACCCTAATTTAGAGAACTACCCAGCTCAACCTTGTATCGAACCCTCACTCACAGAACCCGAAACCCTAAACCCTAAACCCTAAACCCGAAACCCTAAGACCGAAACCCGAAACCCTAAACCCTAAGACCGAAACCCGAAACCCTAAACCCGAAACCCGAAACCCTAAACCCTGAACCCTAAACCCGAAATCCGAAACCCTAAACCCTAAGCCCTAAGCCCTAAACGCTAAGCCCTAAGCCCTAAGCCCTGAACCCTAAACCCTAAACCCTGAACCCTGAACCCCAAACCCTAAACCCTAAACCTCACTCCCAGAACCCGAAACCCACTGCAAGGAGCCGGTCCGATTGGGGGGTGAAAGGCTGACTGCAGCGCATGTCGGCCAGGTCGCCAGTGAAGTAAGGATCCGGCCTTCGATCGAAGGTTTAGGGTTTAGGGTTCAGGGTTTCGGGTTCAGGGTTTAGGGCCTTCGATGGAGGGTTTAGGCTTGAGGTCATAGGATCTTACCCGGGCATTTCGTAAGTACCCCATATCTGCCTATAACAAGTCGCAAAACTGTGAGACCACAAGGCGTGCAAGACAGGAGACGTGGAAATAACTACCAGTGCTGCAGATGATGCAGTGATGAAGATGATTGCCGATGTTGAAGACGATGAACACGAACATCCTAGCGGTTGTCATGGATGTGGAGTCCGCAAAAAGCTTCGGTAGAGCCGTCCGTGGTCTTGATTGTGGCCTTTGCTTGCTGTCGGTGGTGGTCCGTCGTTCAACGATTCAACAACTTCACTGGCATTATAATGCTGCTTCAGCCGTGTTTGCAACAAGGAGAACTGGTGGCGTCGACTATACCTTGGCTACTGGTGTGGTGGAGGGTGCAGCAGATTTCTTCCGCTACTGGCATTTCTACTGACGGCGTCGGGGGCTACCGCACGACCACCGCCGCCACCGCCGCCGCCGCCGCACCACCACCACCACCACCACCACCACCACCACCACCACCACCACCACCACTACTCCACCACTGGCTACTACTACTACTACTACTACTACTACTACCACCACTACCACTACTACTACTACTACAACGACTACGACGACGACGAGTACTACTACTACTACTACTGCTACTTCTACTACTTCTGCTACTACTACTACTACTACTACTACTACTACTGCTACTGCTACTACTACTCCTGCTGCTGCTGCTGCTGCTGCTGCTGCTACGACTGCGCCTTCGACCACTCGGACGACGACGACTACTGCCACCACCTCCTCCACCAACATGACGACGACATTCCGATAATGACGACCACTCATCTGGCATTGACTCGCATTGTGTTAGTTCATGCTCTTCGTATCGACACAGTAAGGGCTTAGGGCAGTTTGAGGTTTCAGGGTTAAGAAGCTTTGGGATTTATTAGGACTTAGGGTTTCAGGGTTGAGATTTCGGGGCTGAGGAGTTTTTGGGTAAAGGTTTTCGAAGCTTAGCGCCGGGCTTCGCAATGGGATCATAGATCGACTGCAAGGGCAAGCCCTTCTCCTTGAGGAAGTCGCGGTCCTCCCGCGGGGCAGGGGCTTAGTCTTTGAAGGCTTTACTCTTGCCTACCATGACCTACTTGGAAGGTTCCTAGGAGTTCCGTATTATGATAAGAACCCTAACTTACCAGCAATTTCAGTAAGGGCTTCGGCAGGTTTCAGCGCTGCTGCGGCTCACAAAGCTTTAGGGTTAGAGCTTGTGGCGTGGGGGGGTATGCAAGGGGCGGTAGAAGGAGAGTTATCTAGTTCAGAGATGGCTTAGGAATCTTGGTAAGCAACATAATGGCCGAGCTTCCTAAACACTGATGCGGTTGCATTGACACCGCACACGGCGCCAGCAGGCACATCCCGTGTTTCAGGGGTTGTGCGAAAAAGAGAGAAGTACCTATATGATATGATTATGGTTCATGCTACTACCCTTATGCCCTAAACCCTAAACCCTAAACATGTTCTGAAGCCCGCACATCCTAGTCCTCACACAGAAGTTGGGTCTTCGGCTCTTCGGAGAAAGCTTGCAAGTGATAACTCGAACTTGCTCCCTGAATTGAGGGTTTAGGGTTTGGGGTTTAGGAGCGGACCACGATGTCCAAAGGCTGCGTTCTTCTGGTTCTATTGCTCAAGCCCCACGGAAGACAAGTCTGAACCCTAAGACTTGTAGAAGACCCTAAAGACAGCCACAGGCCTGTTCGGGCACGGTATCCTGACACGCATCACGCTTGACCGCCACCAATCCCAACCCCAAAACCCAAAACCCTAAACCCTAAACCCCAAAACCCTAAACCCCCAAAACCCAATGTGTGAGGA
>CAJNDV010034052.1:92160-112097 GCA_905221635.1 Symbiodinium sp. CCMP2456
TGCAAAGTCCTAAGACCCAACCAGAAGAACGCCAAGATAACCCTAAAGCCTAAATCCTAAACCCCAAACCCTAAACCCCAGACCCCTAAACCCGAAACTCTAAACCCTAAACCCTAAATCCCTAACCCTAAACCCCTAAACCCCCAAACCCTAAACCCCTAAACCCCCAAACCCTAAACCCTAAACCCTAAAACCCTAAACCACTAAACCACTAAACCCTAACCCTTAAACCCTAAACCCTAAACCCCCAAACCCTAAACCCTTAAGCTCCCAGTGGGCCGAAGCCAAGCGACTTGTAGAGCTTTCGCTTGTAGCCCTGCGAGACGGGACCCAGAGAGCCCAATACCCCCTGAATTAAGGAATATACCTCCCTTAAAGGGATCTATAAGGGTTCCTTAAAGGGATCTCGAAGGGTTCAAGGGTTTCAAGGGATATGCCTTAAATTATAAGGGCCTGAATATTACGATTTAAGGTATATTCCTTAATTAAGGGGTATTGGGTTCTTGGGGAGTTTCGGGCCCTTGGGCTTGGCTTCAGGTTGAGGGTCTACGACTTGGGGTTGAGGGTGAAAAGCTTAGGGTCTAAGGTTTAAGGTTTACCCAGAGAACCCAATACCCCTTAATTAAGCAATATACCTTAAATCATAGGGACCTGATTATTATGATTTAAGGTATATTTCTTAATTCAGGGGTATTGGGCTCTCTGGGTTAGGGTCTATGGTTTAAGGTTTAGCAGGGTTTAGGGAGGGTGCTGAAGCCTGCCCTGCTAGTGCGGATGATTCGGATGATTCTGATGGTCATGACGATGCTGATTCTAAGGTTGAACCCATGGGCCCCTAACATGGGCCCTTAGGGGGTTCTAGGGTCCCTTAAGGGTACATATATGGTTTCAACCTTAGACTGATGCTGCTGATGCTGACGATGATGACGATGACGATGCTGAGCACACGGACGCCAACGATGTCGACGATCACGAAGACGACGACGACTGCCGCTAGCACCAGTGCAGTACTCTCTGTCAGCGTCCACTCTTTTGTCTAAGCAGCCCGTATTGAAATCTGAGCTTGCGATTCCTTGAGCCAAAACCTTCAAGATGTTAAGATTAAAAGTAAGCAAAACCTCTCAGGCCGAGGCCTAAACTCACCAGCCTTACCAGCATCTCATGGCACCTCAGCCCTCCACCGAAGCAATGGCAGCTGTGCGAGAATAAGAAGAAACTCTTCTAAACCCTAACCCCCACCCCACCCCCCGTTCGGTTCAAGCAGTCTCCAGCCTTTGGGTGCTGCTTCTGCAAGGTGTCATATGGCACAGGTCCTGTCATGGTTAGGATTTAGGATGTATTTTAGATGTATACAGTTGCTAGAATGTCCTACAGCTGTCATATAGCTTCGAGAAGTTTGAATTTTTGCTTTGGACCTGTAGCATAGTACAAACAAGAGGTTTGAGGTGATGGGGCGTGTGCCTCCACGTAAACTGAAGCCTTCTTCCTAAGACCCCAAAACGACTTTACCTAACCCCAAAACTTTAAGACCCTTGTAATTTGAAGCCCGAAACCCCAGGTACAAATGAACGCGACCCCAACCCCCTACTGAGCCCTTTTCAACAACTCTGTAAAGCTCTAGAAAAACCTGATTATATACTATAAACCTAGAAGAACCCTTCCACAAAAACCCATCGAGCTCCGATAAGACTCCCAAACAAGAGCCCTCGGCAAAGGAACTCCGGTCTCCGATCAGTCCTGATGCTTGCCTCTCGATGCACGGAGACCTCGTCGGAGCTGGGTAGGGCTTAGGGCTTCGGATTTAGGGTTTTGGGGTTGAGGGTGTAGGGTTTAGGGGTTCTACAAAGGTTACTATGTGGAGTTAAGCAAGGTTACTATATGGAGTGAATTTCTGTTTTTCTTTGGGGGTTTAGGGTTTTAGGGTTCCCTTCAGGGGCTCAATAGGGCTGTAAGGGCTGCTACACGGGTTCGTTCCAGGTTCAGGGTTCCCTAAAGCAGCTTTTTCTACAAAATCTGTATTAGGTGTTGGATACTATATATTATATTGTACATGATAACTCTTCTATGATGTAAATGAAATTACATAGTATGAAGCATATACCACATCTTGCACATGATATAACATACATTGCATTGCTAGACGCTCTTGACATGAACTTCACAGAGCCATCAACAACTTAATCTTCAGACCGCAAAACCCCCCCCCCTAAACCCTAAACCCTAAACCCTAAACCCTAAACCCCGACCACCTCAAATCAATCCGGAATCCCGCAGCCTGGAAACTGCCGACCCCAAGAGGCTCCGAGGGACGCATCGCAACCTCTACTTGGAGGATCATGGCACTTAGTAACTAGGGTTATAAATAAGGTAACTATAACTTATAACCCCAATTAGGGTACTTATAACCTTACTTACTAAGTCCCATGATCCTGCAAGTAGCCGGTAATCCATCCGATTCAAGGTCTTGTCATTGCTGAAGGGCTGTTGTAGCTCTAGCCCCCCGAACTGACTTCCGTTGTGTCTGCAGAATCATATGATCTATAGCTTGCAACATACTCTTGTTTGCCGCATTTCAACACGCACACCTATATATATATATATATATATGTAAATCTACAGACATGTGGGTATATGTATAATACATAATACAGTGGGCAACCCAACAATAAACTGGAAAACCTCAAAACCGGGCTACTGTAGATGCCCCTGGGTGAACCATCACAGTCCCGAAACAGCTCCAAGGCTGGTAATCGGAGAACTACATGGGTAGTTTTCTAAATTAGGACCCCATTTTAGGTCCCCAATATAATATAGTACGGCACCCTTATAAAAAGGACCCTAGAAGGGGACCCTAATTTAGAGAACCACCCACATACATCCTAAAGCAAAAGAAACCGTAAAAGCAAACCAAGTACAAAACCGCTGTAGAGCCCTATGAGCCCTGTATCTCACAGACCAAAAACCTATAAACCCCTCTTTCCCCAACCCCTAAGCCTGAAACTCTGAATCCTAAACCCCTAAATCCTAAATCCCTAAATCCCTAAATCCTAAATCTCTCAACCCTAAACCCACAAAGCATCCATAAAGCCCTGTAAACTTCTCTGCTCGGGGCCTTGGTGCTGGAGCGATGAGCCCGCTCACGAAACTGAGGAAGCAATGGATTCGGACGCTGTGACCAGATAGTGTCAAACCCTTAGTCATTAGAATAGGGTTTTGGGGTATGGTATACTTTAAAAAAAATAGGGAACCCCATAAGCACTATTGGTAGTTATTGAGGCTTCCAAAATAGGGGCTCAGGGCTGTTACTTCAGGGGTTGGGGCGTGTTCCTGTGGCGGCCAGGCTAGAGCGTTCAAGCACTTGAATATACAATGCGAGTTGAACTGTTGAGCGGTTTTGTCAGGGCGTAAAGTTTGTTATCTCGGCTTAGGGCTCTTGTCCTGAGGTGTTCAGAAGCTCAGGATTTAAGGCTTGGCGTTCTTATGATGCGGGGGAGTTGAGGGTTCAGTATTCTAGGCCGGGTTTTGGGGGCCAGAACCCTACCCCAAAACAACACTTTTTTACCCTGATTCTTACGCCCTCACTACTAGTTCACAGAAGACAGAACCCGAAGCTCTGCGCCGCTGTGACTAACTCCAAACATTAGGCTCCGTGGCGGGGTTTCGCGTAGGCCCAAGCAAGTACCGGCAAGCCCTGATGCAGGCGGTGTTCATGCACGGCTTTCAGGGTTTTGGGGTTTTAAGGTTTGGAGTTTTAGGGTTTAGGGGTTTAGGGTTTTGGGTTTTAGGGTGGCTGTACATAGCGTTCTGTTTTGGCATTGCTGAACTGAGCCGACACAGCCGTGAGTGCGCAGCAACATTCTAAGGATCGCGGATGGGTTCAATGTTAAATGAAGGGAGTGCCGTGTGTGTTTGGGGCTTGACAGAAGTCAACGGCGAAGCCTCAACCCCAAACCCTAAACCCCTAAACCCCAGACCCTAAACCTAAGCCTCTAGAATCCTAAACCCCTACACCCTAAACCCTCAACCCTAATCCTAAGGCCCTTTTGCACCCTCGGCCCTAGACCCGGAAGGCTTCCTTACAGATGAAGCGCTTCTTTACGAATGTTGTTACTGCAAACGTTGTTAACATACTATCAAATTACGACTGTGGCTGTTATGGTTATTATACTCGATATCGTATTGCTGTTATGTTGTTGTGGCTATTGTTACTGGCACATACTATAATTATACAGTTGCAATATTATCATTGTCACTGCTGTTATTGTTATGATAGTTGTCTTCTTAAGCCCAACCCCCCTCTGGAGAATTCTGCCTCACGGCAGGGGCTGCCAGCGTGGCCACCACGACAGCTGCCGCCACCTCACAGATGTTGGTTTGGGGTTTGGGGTTGAGGGCTTTCAAGGTGTCTGAAAAAGTGGTGCCCCCCTCTTCGAGAGGCAGAACGCAGCTGCGCACATCTTGGGTCGGCTGAAAACTTGAAGCCGCGAACCCTAAACCCTTCAAGCCTGAAGAGCCTGAACCTGAAATCCTGGCTTGTCGAGTTTTAGGCGAGTACGGCTGAGGGGGACGTCGTGCGGAATATAGGGGCCTTAATGACAACCTATATTATTTTGGTGGTTCCTTATTCTAATTCTAGTCAATGTACCCCAAACCCCTATTCAAATTATTAAGGCCCCGACATTAGGTGATAAGTAAGGTGAGGAATCTAAGGGGAGTGGCCGTATTTATCTTTCTCATTAAAGCCCATTGAATATGTATTTTCTCCATATATATATGTATATATGTATATATATATATATATATATGGAGAAATCCGATTTGTATGGGCTGTAGCGACATCTGCTAAGGGGTTTGATCAGGTTTGACAAGGCTCACTATTCCTTAGTTGCGGATCTCCGGACCACAGGTGGCCTTTGACGAAGCTTACTCGGGCGGCAATTAGAGGGTTACGCTCACAAAGCCAGTCGCTGAGTTCCCTCCCCCCAAAAAACCTAAACCCTAAACCGTACAAAACTCACATTTTAATCATGGGGCACACCTGGGAAAGCTAAAGGCTCCTTGAAGTCAGAAACCTCCCTGAATTCTAAACCCAAGCCCTGAACCCCTCACCCTGAAAACTGACTGTGCAGGCGGAAAATAGAGGCCAGGACCGGGGCGCAAATGAGTGCACATGGGTTTAGGGATTAAGTGTCAATTATGTGGGATTCCAAGATAGAAATCTGTGCTTAAGGCTCTCACTAGACGGTGCCCTCGTCGTGCGGATGATGACCTCGGAAGGCAAGGCATCTTTGATGGGCACCGAGTGTGTTGAGCCGCGACGCAGCACCCAGGTTTCAATTCAGTTTCAGGCTTAGGGCTTAGGGTTTAGGGTTTAGGGCTTAGGGTTTAGGGGTTTAGGGTTTAGGGCTTAGGGAAAAAGTGTGAGAGGCTCTGCTTGCAGTGATTACGCCTGAGTAGCTCGGCCATGCTGTAATCCAGGCATGTGTAGCACCTGCCTGGTCTTAGGCATCACACAACCCCTGAACTCAAAACCCCTCAGCGCCGCCAGAACAGTTCATCCCGTGACGAAAACACTACTGAATTTACTTGGAATTATGAAAATCATAAACCCCCCCCAAACCCATTAGAAAGCGCTTCGAAACTCAATGTAAACCTAGACAGCCCACTGAAGTAAACAGCTTCTCTCGAGATCCACCGACCGTCCACAATATAATGTGTTCAAGGTTTAGGGTTCATAGGAGTCATTAGAAAAGAGCTAAAAGTAGGATATGAGCAGTTCAATCAGGGTCAGCCCTCAAAGGGACCCTTACTCTAGGGAACTACAGAAAATGGCTAACTGGGATTCGAGTTCCCCCGATCCTTGAATCATATGTAGCTGGAATTACCAAGCCTTTGCGAAACGGTTTGGGGTTTAGGGGTTAGAGTTTAGGGTCAAGGTGCACCTTATCTCCCCACCACCCCCCCCTCACCTCCACCCCCACACCCTACACCCTAAACCCTAGCCTAAACCCTAAACTCTTATAGTAGCCCTTACTATAGAACCCCATTATAGATCTCTTATAGAAACCTTTAAAGGAACCCCCATCTATCCCGAAACCGCACAAAAAAAAGAAGCAGAGTCCCTTACCTGGTCCCGACCATGGCTCCACGGGATTCGATAGCCCAGGGAGGATCCGATGAGCCAAGCTTTCGGAGGATAGCGGTTTTGTGCTTTGGGGTTTGGGCCGGTTTAGGGATTAGGGTTTGGGGTTTGGGCTTTTTGGGCTTATGTCTCAGGGGCTTGCGGGTGTAGAATTCAGAGGTTAAGGGTTTAGGGGGTTTAGGGGGTTTAGGGGCTACGGGTTCATCAGAGGTTGGGGTTTACACGGGGTTTCATCAGCGTTTAAAAGGAGTATTTACATGGGTAGGTATTGCCGGATCTGGGGGCTTCGAGCCTTAAGATTTCACGGGGGTTTGGGGTCTTTGGGCTGGGTGTTATGAGAGGTTTCCGTCTTCTGGGTTAAGGGGGGCTTAGCATCTTGGGTTCAGGATTACTTGAAGCATCACGGGGACGGGCTTAGTAAGCAGGCCAATGCTAAAGCTTCAGGGGGGATAAATGGTTTTATGGCAGAAAATCCGAACCTGTGACATGCTCAGGCACCCGCTAGGCCTCTTGTCGGTGTTTGTGGGTTGTTGGGCTTCCCGAGGTTAAGTGATCTGTGGGGCTCAAGTGTTGAAGCTGATAACCTTAAGGCATCGGGCGTAAGGGTATGCGAGAGCAGGATCATTCCTAGACCCAAAACCCTAAACACAAGAAGCCTAAAACGCAAAACCTTACGTGCAGGCTTTCGGAGGCGTCGGGCAGGCAATCGAGGCCTGGCATAGCGCCCGCATGCCATGGGGCAAACCTCTCCCTCGCGGGTCGTACATGGGTTGCAAGGAGATGTACTACTAATTACGTACCCTAACCCCTAGACTCAGAGCCAAACCCGTAAACCCTGGTTGCATAAATGCGTCCCTTCAAGGTGTGGTGACCGTTTTTGCTGGTGCCTGAGAATTTGTTTCCAAGGAAGATGGGCGCCACGAGCCTCTTTGCGGGTTGACTTGGGCCCAAGAAAGCCCACCTTTCTTGGGTTTAGGGTTAGGGTTTAGGGCAAAACCGCGACGGTTCTGCAGAGTTCGGGTTGGGTTTGTAGGGGCCACCCATCTTCCTGCGGATCGGTCTTTGATGCTAAGCTGCAAGCAAGCTACGGCGCGAGTAGCAGATCCTTCCAGAGCCAGCAACAACTGCACATTCCCAGAGAACCCAATACCCCTTAATTAAGGAATATCCCTTAAATTTCGAGGACCTTAATATTACAATTTAAGGTAGATTCCTTACTTAAGGGGTATTGGGTTCTCTGGGTTTATGTCAAGACATCCTAAACCCTGACTCCTATAAGCCCTAAGCCCTGAACCCTAATTTCAAACCCTATAAACCTCAAACCCTAATTTCAAACCCTGAACCCCAAACCCCTGATTTCAAACCCTATAAACTCTGAACCCTAATAAGGAGCCCCCAGAATAGTATTGGAAATTGTTTAGGCCCCTACATTAAACCCTCTAAACCCTGAGCCCCAAGACCTTGGCTCTACGCAGCAGCTCTCTGTAAAGCTTCGGGCCAGTAAGGCTTCTTAAGCCTGTCTGAGGATAATGTAGGGGCCTTAGAGATTAGAATAGGGTTTTGGGAGGTCCTTCTTGTAATTATAGAATGATAGACCCCAAAACCTAATTTTTTCACGGCCCCTATAGTACTTGGAGGATCATGGGACTTAGTACGTAAGGTTATAAGTACCCTAATTGGGGTTATAATTATAGTTACCTTATTTATAACCCCAGTTACTAAGTCCCATGATCCTCCAAGTACGGCTTATGTTGAGCTTCTCGAAATTTTGGGGGCTTCGAGAAAGGCTGAGACTGGCGAGACCTCGGAAGGAAACTGCACGTCGCAAGTTCGACGAGCGTTGATCCTGCGGAAAAGTCCTACCTTAAGAGCCCAAGGTTTAGGGTTTAGGGTGGGTTTAGGGTTTAGGGTTTAGTCCTAGTTCTAAAAAACTTTACTGTTGCACTGTAAGAGTTTGAATGGCGAACGGAGAACCCCTCACAAGTAGAAGAGTTTGCAGATAGAACAGGCGCTCACACAAAGGTCTCTGAGAACCGGTCTCGAACTTATTGCTTGGCGCAGTAACTGCACACTGTGTCCAAGTTCCACAAGTCGTTCAGTTTGGGACCTCAGCCCTACTGTTTAAGGTTTCTTGAACAGCAGGTTCGTAATGTGGATGACTCTAATGGTTTGAAAACTCCAAGTTGCAAGCTGCATGCTCAAGTCTTTATACTTAAACCCTAAACGCTGCATTGCTATCGTTTCGAGCCCGCATCGGAAGCTAATGCCGAAACTCCTACAAGCACAGCAAGTAATGTATGAAAGAGTTGCCTCAAGCACGAACCCCTAATATTAAGGCCTTAGTATTTAGAAAGGGTTTGGGACTCTTTATGGTCCAATTCTAATAAGCACACGCTAAACCCTCAACCCTAAACCCTAAGGACCCACAGGGAATACTATTGGTAATTATTGAGGCTTCTACACAAACCATCCTGAACATCCTCTATCCTGGAGCCCTTGGATGGGTTTGGAGCTCAGGTTGCCGGGCCTGTTTTGTCGGGGCTGACTTTGCTTGTTCATGCCCGGGGTCTGGGGGGCTCAGAGTTTAGGGTTTAGGGTTTAAGGTTCGGTTTAGGGTTTAGGGAAGTGGTAAACCCTCAGCGCTCAGAGCCCAGTGATGTAAGAGCCTCAATACCTAGACTGGGGTTGTCTTGGGGGGATTTGTTACAGTATGCTGCACTTGAAATCAGGAGCCCCTCAGGAACAGTGCTACGAGTGACTAAGGCTTCTATATTACAAACCTTAATATAATCCCTAAACCCCCCTAAACCCCAAACCCTAAACCCAAAGCCCTGAACCCAAAACCCTAAAACCTAAACCCTACACCCTAAACCCTAATCCCAAAACCCTAAAACCTACACCCTAAACCCCAATCCCGCAAAAATCTCGGCCCCTCATCAGTACTTCACGCCCTTCTTCCAGGGCCCGACCTTTGACCTCTCCGGGCTTCGGAGGGCGCTTTAAATCCGTGGAAAAGGGGGCTCCTTTGAATTACGGTTTAGGGTTTAGAAATTAGGGGTTTAGGGTTTAGGTTTTGGGGGGTTTAGGGGTTTAGGCGTTTAGGGTTTAGGGGTTTATGGTTTAGGTCTTCCTTTGGAGTACGGTTCAGAGATCTCGGATGACAAAGCTTTCCCAGAGAACCCAATACCCCTTAATTACGGGAATATAGCTCAAATTATGGGGGCCTTAGTACTATGATTTCAGCCGAGGATTGTTGGGGGTTGGACCTGCTGGGCTTAGGCTCTTGTCGGGCTCAAGAGCTATTTAGGGTTTTATGGGGTGCAGTTTCCGGCTGTAGGATCAGAGATCCATTTTGGATATATGTCCTCAGGTTCTGGGCAACTTTGGGCTTGGGCCGTGTGTTTCTGCCGTTCCGGGCTTGAAAATCGTCTTATCTTCCAAAAACGCTAACGGCTATACAGGGCAGGCGATATTGTTTCCAGGCCGTGACCGTGACTATTGCAGTCTTTTTCACTGGCCTAAACGGTTGTCTTTGTCAAAGGGCTCCTGGATTTGCGAAAGCGAGGACACAAAGAGTTCATAGGTTTATGACATCGCGAACAAGAGAAGGGAGCCAAATCTTGAACAATCCCATTTCAGGTTTGGTGTCTTGCGTACTTCCGGCAGAACGCGCAAGAGATTCAAGAGACAGCTCATATTCTACTTCTCTGCGGCAACCCTGAAGCTCTGATATAGGTGGGGGGGTTGCCTTAATGATGTCTCTTATATTTTAACTAGCTTCGCCCGTTTCAAGCCACTGAGCAATATTCGTAAATGAAGTCCTCTTCGGCCCAAAAGGAGAAAGTCTAAAATATCTCAGCCCTAAACCTCAGCGTCCCCTTTTAGGTCCCCAATATAGTACGGCACCCTTATAATAAGGACCCTAGACTGGGACCTTAATTTAGGGAACTACCCCTATAGATAAGCTCATTACGGGCTTTCCTAGGGGAGATGGTGGGATCGAGTTTTGAGCTCTGGACTTCATCAGCTTCACCGAGATCTTCCCATTTCGTACCTGTCCCAGGGTTAGTTTGGGTTAGTTTACAATAGAAGCCAAAAAACATGGAAACCCAATAGCCTCCATCCTTACGAGTAGTGTATAGGAAATCCCAGCAACAAGTGTCCTAAATCCGGTTTCCAACCTTCTGAGGTTTACTATAGGGCTCTTAGAGTGTGGGTCCTCGCTTGGGTGTTTGGTTAGGGTTCAGGGTTGCCCGGAGCGAGTTACCGGAAAAGATCTTAAATTACACCAAACACCCCGAGCCAAGGCAAGCACGGCATGTTTTTGCAGGAGGGGGGGACTTGTTCTGAGGGGTGGGGGGGTTGGGGGGGGTTCTCTGCTTCAAGATTCAGTACGCTTGTCTTCGAGTTGCTGTTCTTCCTGGTCGTGTGCATGTAGTTGATGTCGAATCTACTGCGCCTGCCACACGAAACAGGCTTCTTGTTGCAACAGTCGACAGCATGTTTTTGCGTTTACAGTTTGGATCTCATACCATTTCATACCATCCCATACCATGTCACATCATCTCATAAAATCTCAGATCATCCCATACCGTGCCATACAAGCTCATATCACCTCATCTCATCTCACACAAAGGCTTGCTTCAGTAGATTCTCAATCGTGTGTTTAACCCGGTTTCGTGTGACACGTGTGGTATTTCCGGTATGTTTGCCCCAGTTTGAAGCAATTCCAAACTGTAAACGCAAAAACATGCTGTCAACTTTTGCAAGAAGAAGCCTGTTTCCTGTGGCAGGCGCAGTAGATTCGACATCAACATCTGTTTTCCAAGGCCCAGTTGTCCCCCCTCGAGGATGTTTTTGGTTAAAGCAAGTACGAGCTTATATCCATTAGCAGTCTGATGCCTCCAGCTAGTCCCAAACCGCGCACCCTCAGTTACGAGAAACCTTAAACCCTAGAGCAACCCCAAATGCTAGCCAAACAACATAAGCCCAACGTGGACAACACCTCATACGTGCAAGGATAAATCCGCATCACCTAAAGCATCCTGCGCCGCACTTGAGCCCTCGCTCTTCGCCGTACCCAGAAAACCCAATACCCCTTAATTAAGGAAGATACCTTAAACTATAGGGGCCTCAAATGTTATGATTCACGGTATATTCCTTCATTAAGGTGTACTGGGCTCTCTGTGTGATGCCTCATTACTCACCCGCCTTGTGCGACGTGAGCATGGGCTCCACCCGCGCGAAGAGTGGGGACAAAGTCAGCCTACGGCCGGTTCGGAGCTGCTGGGGCTTCAGGCTCAGAGTTTTTCTGAGGTATAATGTAGGGGCCTTACTAATTAGAATAGGGTTTGGGGGTATGCTGTATACTATACTACAGTTATAACAAGGAACCCCCAAAATAGTATTGGTGAATATATTGCGGCCCCTATTTTAGCCTTGATGGTTTCTGCAATGTCGGGAGAAGCTCTCTGGATTGGGCTTCCTCCAAGGAAGGAAACTTATCACCAAGACTAGGAGTGACATACGCCTGGAAGGACACAAACAAAACAGGCACCCCAAGTAAGATGAATGCCGTGGGGATGCCAGAATAACTCGACGCAGCTGTGAGAGCCACAATCCTACGGAGGCATATGGGGCTACCAATGCCAAGTGCAAGCTCCCAGCAAATCTAATACCTCTTACTTCAGGAATCTACCTTAAATCATAATTCTTAAAACTCCCCATACTTTGAGGGACATTCCTTCACTAAGGAATATACCTTAAATCGTAATAGTTAAGGCCCTCCATAATTTGAGGGATATTCCTTAATTAAGGGGGTACTGGGATCTCTGGGTTCCTGGACCTCAAGGATGAATCAGCAACTTGTGCTCGGGTTGCTGTAGGGTCGCCCCGCAGCATTTTATCGTCAGTAGCCGACGAAGTGATCTTAAGACGACTGGTATAGGGGCCTTAATAGTTAGAATAGGGTTCGCGGGCCCATTATACATTTGGAACCCCCCAAAATATTATAGGTACTTATTTAGGCCCGTGTACTAACGTGAAGGGCTCATTAGTGTGGGGTCTCCCCCCGCCCAATAAAGCAAAGTTTGCCTGACCTTGTTGAGATCCGTAAGTTTGTGTCGGGGGTCCCGATAATGAACGTTTCTCTATCACAACTAATAGGCTCTAGGGTTTAGGGTTTAGTATTACTATGAGAGCTTCTAGTAAGTTAACAAGCTCCTCACACTTCTCTCCACAGCATTGCTACTAAACTACTAACTAGCTGGTTGCTGCAACGACGTGCAACTTCCTTTCTGCCGGTGCTACTCAGGAGCGGCCAAAATTTCCGCGAGTGCGAAGAAAAAGCCCCAGACCAAAGCCTGATCCCGAAAACCTAAACCCTAAACCCCTACACCCTCAAACCTAAACCTTTCCCGGGGTATGAAGGGGAGAGCCTGGGCCAGCCTCAACCCTAAACCCTAAGCCCTCAACTCAAAGACCCGACCCACGGGCCGTTTAGCCCTAAGCCGGAAGCCCTGAACCCCAATCCAGAAACTGGAACATAGGCCTTTAAGGCCTAGAGTGTTTAGGACACCCTAGTCGTTGAGGTCCAAGCCCCAAAGACGTCAACTTTTGGGCAGAACTCACGGATGCCAATCCGGAAACTGCTTCGCCAGCAAGCAAATCCGGAACCTTATGGGAGCTTCCGAAAATGAGGGGTACCTTATTTTGGGATCCTTATAATAAGGATCCTACTAATTAGGGTGCTATATTAGGGTCCCCTATTTTCGGAAATCCCCATATGATACTCAACCACAACCCCCAAAAGAAACCTTGGCGTACTTCTGAACCCCTCCTAAAAGTTAAACTTTTAGCCTAGATATTATAGTTCATATAGAAACCCAAAAAGTTAAAGTCTAAAGAGCCAACCAGAAGAACGCCAAGAAACCTCTGACCTGATCCTGAAACCCTCAGCACTACACCCGCAAACTAACCCCCGAACACCTTGAAGCCTAAAGCGTTCGTATCCTACACCCAGCCCTAAACCTAAACCTCTGAACCCCTAAACCCTAAACCCTAAACCCCTGAACCCCTAAACCCCTGAACCCCTAAACCTCAAACCCCTAAGCCCCTAAACCCTAAACCCCAAACCCCCTTAGCATCACAAAACAACTTAATGTAGGAGCCTGACTAAGAAACCCTGGCCCTACAACCCCAATATACTAAGGTTCATATTAAGAACCCTAAACCCCTGAAGCCCAAACCCCTAAACCCCTAAACCCTAAAACCCTTCAACCCTAAACCCTTAAACCCTGAAGCCATTCAACCCTAAACCCCTAAACCCAGTTGGCATCACAAAACAACTTAGCCCAGGGCTTCCACTCCGCCAGCTTGCTGGGGGTCTGCTTGGACACTGGAAGCCCCTGCAGGCGAAGCTGCCCCACTAGGATAGAGGGGTTTAGGGGTTTTGAGGGGTTTAGGGCTTAAGGGTTTAGGGGTTTAGGGTTTAGGGGTTTAGGGTATAAGGGTTTAGGGTTGAAGGGTTTTAGGGTATAAGGGGTTTAGGGTTTAAGGATTTAGGGTTCAGGGTTTTAGGGGTTTAGGGTGCCCCAAACCCTCGACAGCACTGGGTCCATGGCTTGGGGTGAGACTTCAGTTGTTTCGACTCCGCCGAGCATCCTTTTTTAGCCTCGGTTGAAAATTCTAAACGCAACCCTTAGCATCAAACTAGCCCAGAAGTCTTATAGAATAGGGTCTTTGGGCCCAAAAGCATTAAAAATATACGTCCTTTGAGGAAAGGGCAACGAAGCATGGCACAGTTGTGGAAAATTTTGGCGCCAGAAGGCCTGAAGGCCTAAACACGTGTTTTAGGGTTTAGGGTTTTAGGGTTTAGGGTTTTAGGGTTTAGGGTTTGGGGTGCTCATTTACTTGAGTGTAAGAGCCTCTCAACAAGCTTCTCATGGACTGTAGACTCCTGATCAATAAGACCCCTTTTTTTTTGTATAATTCTTAACTTATAATGTAGGGGCCTGAATAAGTAGAATGTGGTTTTGGGGTATGCTGGTAAGGAACTCCAAAACAGTATAGGTAATTATTGAGGCCCCCCATATTACCAGCCTAAATCCAAAGCTCGTCTTGCAGCGGCGAGGTCCTGTATGCGGATCTCCAGCGACGTGGCTTTGGAGGATATTTGAACCTGCGAGTAGTGTCAGGGGCTGCGATTATGGGGCGAGGAAGCTGGGGGGAAGAGTGAAGACAGAAGGCATGGAGGTTGGAGGAAATTGTTACCCCAACATGTCGTCCGCTTCATCAACATCACCATCATCATCGCAGGGGGAAAGGTTGTTTAGAGTTTTTGTGTGCCTCGGGATTTGGGTAAATTCCCTAGAACTCAGGGGGGAAATGGATGTTGAGGGCAGAGACCGCTAATTAGAACCCTGAAATTTGAAATCTGAGAGATACACAGCAAGCACAGCTAGCATGCTGCAGCTAGTCAGAACTAAGCCTATGCGATAAGCATTTTTCAAAACCGTAAGAACTTGTGAATCAATGTTTCGTGACTGAGCGACAGTAAGAAGCAGCACCACAAGCCCAAGCAGATATGGATGGCACAGAACCTGTGGCGATGACAACGCGCCCAATCACAACACTGATGCAATGATAAATTTGGTTCGTATCAAAACATGTAATTTCCTGGACATAAAGCTACAACCAGAAAGCAGTCGGCGTGGGTTCGAAAGACACGTGGCTTCAAACGACACTGAGTGGATGAAGGAAAAACACGGTCTGGCAAGGGGGGACTTCGATGACAGGATTGATTTGGGGTTTCGTCCTGAGGAGGGCCGTTGAAGGATTTGCACATAGGATTTATGGCCTAGACCCGCTTTCAAAACCACCTCAGCGGCAAAATCCACTGGATGGGAAGGCAGTCGTTGCCCACGCGTACTTAAAGACTTTTGATGCAACATCGCAGGACGTCGTCAGTTCAGAAGAAAAGGCAACAACCGCACTAGTGTCCCTGAGTAATGTAAGGCCTTAATAAATCAATAGGGCCTGTGGCGTCTACTATACTACAACTATACAAGGACTCCCCCAAATTAGTAGCGGTTATTAGCCCTGTATTACGGATGTCCACCCGCGCCTGCTCAGCACTTTGCAGGAATTCCGCGGCTCCATCGAAGAGGTCCTGTGAGTCTTGCTGGTAAGGATTCGGATTCAGGGAATAACGGTTTCTGGTTAAGGATTTAGGGCTTTGGGTTCAGGGTTCAAAATGTGCGGCTTTGGGCTTTCACAGAGGTTGCGATTCCCTGCCTCCAGATGCGCAGTTCAAGTTGCAATGCTTCAGACTGCCGCATGAGCGGTCTAAACCCTGAGCTTGTCGGCAAGCTAAGCTGCAGTTAGCAGTAAGGCTCCATAGTGAAATCTACTCATGCATGTGTACGTATATATATATATATATGTATATATATATATGTATGCGTATCAGATTTCTTGGCAAGACGCAACCCACATCTAAGATCATTTACGTAGCGTTGGCCTTGCAAACCTCTGGAGAAGACTCCTGAGCAAGATCCCGATAGTTAAGCTGATTGAAACTGTGGGTTGATGCCAAACATACCTGCCTAAAGCCTAAACCCTAAATGCCTACTGCGGAAACCCTTTGAACATGAGCATCCTACTGTTGATGATATAAATCCTGCATTACCTTCAGGCCCCCAAACCATGGAAATTCTGGTATACTCCTTTTTATGGGTAAAGCCGGGTTTATATCATGAGCCGTACCGTCATATGGGGGAGCCTTCAGGGGACCTGTTTCAAAGGGTTTTGGAGTTTCTAGAAGTAGGTTTATCAGTCCGGGGTATAGTGTGCCAAGTCCGGGTCCAAATGAAATCCGATTGAAGAGAGGACCCGGAGAACATAATAGCTTCAACACAGCATGCTATCGGGATGGGGGGCGTGAATGAACCCAATAGGGTTTTGGTCTACACCACCAGCGTATAGGGACTAGAACTCTCTTATGATTCCGAGCCCTAGATTTATCAGAACTCCTTGCGCGAAGGCTTCACACTTCAGGAAAATGGGGGCTTTGTGGGGATAGAGCAGCACGACCGGGCATTTCTGCTGCGCCGAGATGTTTTGTGCAAACCCCGACACCCGATTATGCAAGCCGCCAAGTCTAATACCACAAGGGCCTTAATAATTAGAATAAGGTTTTTGGGGTACATTATACTACAGTTCTACTAAGAACCCTCCAGATTTTGTTGGTATCTATTTAGGCCCCTCTAATCTGCCCTGCGTAAACTGCTCGAAGATGAGGGGACAGCCTCAGTCGGAAAAAAGTAGGGGCTATCAGAAGGTACCGTAGCTGAGGTTATCCTAGTTATATACTTACTTCCCCAATAAGCCAGGGTAAAAAAAGGGTTAAACTTTCAGATTACTACTAAACTATAAGAACCCAAAAAGTTTAAAAGTTGGATACTCGGGAACTCAGTATAGCTCCATTTGTAGCCAAGTTGAAAAGAGCCTTCTAGTAGACCTGGGGCGTCTATCACTCGGAAGCTGCCCTAAACCCTAAACCCTGAACCCTGAACCCTAAACCCCCAACCCTAAACCCTAAACCCTGCACCGGGCCTTTTTCTGCTTCAGAGAAAACGATCCGTGTCGCTTGGTGCTGCTGGTGACAGCGAAACTACCCTTCCGTCATCTCGCGATCTGTTCCTACTCAAAAACTTCGAGTTTAGTGCTGTATGACACAGAGGCCTTAAAGACTCGAATAGGTTTTGGGGGCATATTATAGTATGATGAATAACAAGGAGCCTCCCCGGAAATGGTATTGGTCAGTATTTCAGCTCTCGTATTCGCTTCAAGGGATCCAAGAGCCGGGTCTTGCCGCAGTGCATCACAAATGAAAGCAGAGGGCCCTCAACAGCTTGGGGTTTAGGGTAAAGCAGAGGGCTCTCAATCTCTCGGAAATACTGTTCTTTTTGGAAGCGAGGGGGGGAGGGCGCGTGCGGGTTTCATGCGCATTCGCAGAGCGTATGTAGGGTGTTCATAGGTTTACCGATCAGACTGGGGTTTCCATCGTAGTTTATGTCGGGGGCTGCGAAGGGCTATGATTCCCAGCTTCCGGCCTGCACATGCCATATACAACATAAAGTATAAACCTAGCAGGAACTCAAACCCTTGTGACTTTAAGCCTCAATTCTACGCCCCATGGGTTGGACATTTTCTGCCACAGATCCTTTCTTGCGGAAGGGAGCTGCCTAGCGCGCAAGGCCCTCTAAGAGGCCAACACCCTGGTACAAGTAGCCACCACCAAAGAGGTTGTAGTGGTTGATGATGTGGTACGCTTCGTACAGCTTTCTGCCTTGTGCTGGCTCAGGTGTCATGGATCAGAAGATTTGCCTTATCCCATCTTGCCTTGTCCTCCCCTCTCCTCCTTCCCTTCCCTGCCTTTAAACCCACTAGACTTGACTCAGACAATGGCAGCAGCAACAATGTCAGCAGCAGCAGCAGCAGTAGCAGCGGCGGCGGCAGTTGCGCCGGCAGCAAGATCCCTCGTAACAATAGCATCAGGAACAGCGGCAGCAGCAACAACAAGTGAGCAAGCTTGACATACATCAATCCAGCAGAATGTGACGAGAAGCCTGACAAGAGCAATACCACGATCAAGCAATGAATCTGGGCTAGGCAGGAGGACACCGATGCTCTTGCAGGTAAATGGATGCAGGCATCTAGGTGTTCTCGTCGATTCTCGTGCCTGAAAGCCGCTACGCCTTGTTCCGAGTTCCCACATAGCAGTCCCTTCGGGTCCCAGCTATCCCGGAAGTCTCATGCCACCGATGCTTTGCAGCGGGAGACTTGTCTCCACTGTTCTGCACCCTCGAAAGGCACGGCTTGGGGCTTAGGATAAGCACCAGAGAACCCAATACCCCTTAATTAAGGAATATACCTTACATCTTAATATTAAGGCCCCTATGATTGAAGGCTTATTCCTTATTTCAGGGATCTCTGGGCATGAAGGCTCGACAGGGGACAAAGTATCCCGAAGACCCTGGGAGATCGGAGGGCAGGCCGTATTACGTAAGGTACTAAGTTGTCCTTTAAGCCCTTTGAAAATTACTGTCTGGTGCTTAGTAGGGAATGGGGGAATGGATCCCTATGAGAGTCCCTTAAGGTCCCTTATAGTAGCCCCTATGACCCATTCCCCCATTCCCTACTAAGCACCAGACAGATTATTTACTATTATGGTTCTCTACAAAATAGTAAGGGAAATTAAAAAAGATCCCAAAAGACAACCCAGTGTACTACAAGGTACTTGGTATAGGCTGCGGACCTCAAAAAGCAATGTCTGTATGTAGGGTGCAACTGTGCGTTCATTTATTCGATGTCCATTTCCGCTTCTTTTTTATGAAACATCGTTTTCAGGAGGCCTCACTATTCCAGAACGTTGCTCTCTTGTTGGCAGACAGCAACATGCATTTACCTGAATATCAGGTTAGCAACCAATATATGCTATACAGCAGTAACCCATTATTTCGGTAGCCGGAGCCCTAGGGTTTGGCATGATAGCGAAACCTTATGATACTTCCCAGCGATAGGGGCCCTAAACCCTAAACCCAAAACCCTAAGGTCTTCAAACCTCAGATTGATGCAAACACAATGCAAGATTTTGTCCGTCAAAGATCCTTTGGACAGACCGAGCTCCGGACGCTTGGCAAAGAGCGGCGCCTTCACGGGGGGGGCCAGAGTCTATACGGGTTAAATTAGGACTACCTGTGGCTTACAAACCCTCCCTTTTTTTCAGCAGTTCTACAAAGAACTGTTACGAATAGTGCAATGGTGGGGCTTTTGGGCTTCTGGTAAGTTCGGGCTAGGCTTTGAGTTCAGGGTTTTGGAGTTCGGGGCTTAGGGTTTGCGGGGGGCTTAGATGCTAAACTCAAAACCCCCGGGCATAAACGCTAAAATCCCGTAATGTAGGGGCCTTAATAATTAGAATAGTGTTTGAGGGTATATCATACTATAGTTACAATAAGGAACCCCCAAAATAGTATAGGTAATTATTAAGGTCCCTATATTACCTGTAGAACCATTCGAAACCACACTGCGAAGCCAGGCGCCTCGGGAATAACTTCCCGATAGCCTTGCCAGAAGTCGCCTGCAGGGTTGAGGGGCTAAGCTTGGTGCTTTTACTAGGCTTAGAACTAGGCTTTACATAGGTTTAATGTAGAGGCCTTAATAATTAGAATAGGGTTTTGGGGCCCATTGTACTATACTCAGAATGAGGACCCCCCCTTCCCCCCCAAAAAAAATAGTATGGTAATTATCAATTATTTAGCCCGCTACAGTCATGAGTTCTTGAAGAGCGTTTGATATGAGCTCAGGATTTCGTGGGCATTGAGGTTTTGCGGCTTAGGCTTCGAGGCATAGAAGTTTGTCAGGATTGGAATCTGGTGGCGCGAGACTGAGCTTTTACAATGGCTTCGTCGATTCGTCGGGTTGTTTGCAATCCTAAACCCTCAACCCTAGACCCTAAACTCTAAACCGTGCCGAATCGTACATACTACTTTGCCGGTAAAGCCTAAACCGACTAGGTCTGGAGGTCCATAGACAACGATTCAACAAATGCGGTATTAAACGCCATATCACCCATGCAGGCCCATAAATCCTGGGTTTAGGGTTTAAGGCTTCCTAAACACCCAAACACCTGTTTCTACATAGCACCTTGTGACTTCAAAGTCCTGCACTGAAGAATCCATCAACCCCTCCCTAAAACCCTAAACCCAAAACCCCAAAACCCTACCCTAAACCC
>CAJNDV010034054.1:15912-31825 GCA_905221635.1 Symbiodinium sp. CCMP2456
CCCCCCCCCCCCCCCCCCCGCACCACGGCACTAGGAATGATGAAGCCTCCTTTAGCCGTATCAGCCCCTTACAAGATGCGATCCCCTGAGAAAGCCATATAGATCTCCTTTAACGCTTTTTCAACACCCTGGAACAAGCTCCCCTAAACCCTGATAAGCTTTCCGAACCTTGATGCTCCGGTGTCAAGCCCTTAACCCTGAGCCCTAAACCGTAAACCCTAAACCCTAAACCCTAAACCCTAAACCTAAACCCTAAACCCTAAACGGCCCCAAACCGTACACCCTAAACGGCCCTAAACCGTACTCCTACACATTCCAGGTGAGTCGTAGCAACCTCCAAGCATGAACTCTACACTGCAAAACCCCAAACCTAAACCCAGTACCACAGGAAAACCCTAAACCCTAAACCCGAAACCCTGGGGTTCAGGGTTTAGGGTTCAGGGGTTTAGGGTTTCAAAGGCACACAGCGAAGTACAGGATCTCTAAACCCTATTTAAACCCTAAAGTCCGCGCCATTGACGGTTTAGGGTTTAGGCTTTAGGGTTTAGGGTTTAGGGTTTAGGGCATTGCATTCAAAAACAAACCCAAAACCCTGAAACCCCCGAACCCTAAAGCCCTAGGCCAGGCAACTTGAGGTGGGTAGTCCTCATGCGTCCACTTGGTTTAGGGTTTAGGGTTTAGGGTTTAGGGTTACCCCGGCGCCCTAACCCCTAAACCCTGAACCCCTAAGCCCGTGAACCCCTACACCCTAAACCCTAAACCAACAGAACCTCCACCTTCGGTCCCTGAGGTTGCATGTTTTGCAGGGGATAATATAGGGGCCTCAATAATTAGAATAGGATATGGGGGCCCACAAGTTTATAATAATGAGCCCCCCAAAAAATTGTATTGTTAATTATTCAGGCCCCCGCATTAGGAAGTTTAGGGTTTGGCTTTGGGCTGCGGTGGATATCAGCTTCTGGTGTGGGGGGGGGGGGGCCCGAAAGGCCCGGCTCAGAGGGAAGAATCCTGGGTTTAGGGTGAAGGGGCCTATTTAGGGTTTAGGGCTTAGGGGTTTAGGGCTTAGGGGTTTAGGGCCTATTTAGGGTTTGAGGGCTTGGGGGTTTAGAGGTTCAGGGCCCATATAGGCTTTACGGTTTGGGGGTTCTTAGGGGGTTGAGGGCTGGGAGCTGCAATCGCCCGGCAGAGTTCACCTTAGCTGCCTCTTCGTCTCTTTTCGGAGGCAGTGCTGCCCATGGCGAGTTGTATTTTCGCCACGAGAACCTGCGACTCCAAACCTGAAACCCTAAACCCGCAGTCGAAGGCCCTTGACACTAAGCTTGGGGGCTCTGTGTTCCGGTGGAAGCATGCAATTGTGTGCATGTCAGGATTGCGTGCAAGCCGCAACTACCGGGTGATTAATATATCTTGTGTTGTTGCCCTTTTCGTGCACGCGTGTCTCTCTTTCTGTGTGTGTGTGTTTCTGGTTTGTTGGGGTTTTGTATGCGCCAATGCGCGATGCATACATAGAGGCGTTCGCGTTTAGATGTTAGCCAATAATTTGGACAACTCCCAGAACACAAACATTGCGGAACTCCAAACAGTAGCATTCTACCACGCTTATATTATACGTTTTGAGATTTTGAGCTTCACGGCGGGGGCAACTCACGGGCAGCACTCTCAAGCACGCCGTGCTGCGGACCTCTTCGCACTCCCTACACTGGCTAAGCATCTCAGGTATTTGAGCTTCGGATTTAGAGTTTAGGGCTTGGGGTCAGAGGGCGTGTTATGGGTCACGATTGCTACTGGTACCGCTGCAGCAGAAAGAAACACCCTAAAGCGTCCAATACAAGTCGGTTTCCAAAGCCATAAGCAAGAACTGTAAGCAGCTGCCACAATCGAATTAGCAGCTGTAGCACATGATAACACTAGCTCACTAGCGCTCGATATTTGGGCGGGGCTTTTGACGGCTTGGACCCTGGGGTTTGGGCAGAGGGCTCCTTCGTTAGTAGTTCTGATCCTTCCAGTCATGACGACTGGAAGGGTTTGTCAAAGTTAAGGGGGGGGCCGGGAGCTGTAGCCTATCGCCTTTCGAACAAGATCCGCTGTTCACCATCGAACGTTGAGGGTCCATGTACTTAAACAGCATATACTTTGGCCCTTAAAGTACCTACCAATATAGGGACTACTTTAAGGCCAAAGTATCTACTAGTTGGGCACTTTGACCCCTAAAGGAAGCAATTTGACCTGAGTCTGTGCCAGTAGACGTCTGCCCACGAAGTGCTGAGAGCCGTATCCGAACGAGATGCACGTGCGCTGTTGCAAGTATCTTTCCAGATACATGCCAACCTTTCAGAGATGTGATGTGCTGACTCTCTGATCCATGTTAGGCCTCACAGAAGGCCTCACTGCCTTTAATTGCCACAGGCCGCGGGAGGATGACGAGGAATCAGCACATCCGAGCATCATTAGAGCCTACACGGCTATATCCAGCCGGCAGGTGGAGCCACCCGCACTTGTACATAGCAGGAAGACACACCTGTACGTGCCATATGCAAAGGAGCAGTTGCATAGAGACATCTCCATCCATTACACCCCGCGTCGTGTTGATTTCATCTAGAGGGTGTGTGCTTGCAAGAGGCAGAGATGCACATCGCATTACGAGTGCCTCTTGCGCCATCCCCCGTAGACACGTCAACATTCGCACAAAGAAAAGTCCAACTGGACCAACCTGTACAGACTTGCTTCTGTGCTGCGGGCCTTCACCTGGATGAGCTTTGCCGACGTTGTTATAGATGTATTCTTGGTGTGTTCATAATCCAGTGGTCGTATATGTGATGCAAATAATATAACCATACCTGTAAAGTGTTCTACGGTTTGTACGATAACATGTGTATATATATATATGTACATATATAGCTAGTACATAGGTACGCATGTCTTTGTTTATTTGTTGACTTTTTGTATAGTATTTTCAGATGACACCTGCATTCTCGCACTTTTTCACACTATAGTCCCCATCGTCTCGCCCGCGGGCTTGGAACCTCTTCCAGTGCAGAAGGTGTCTTTGAGGACATCTTTAAAGCTCGTGGTTCGATAGCTTGCACTGCACGCCAACATGGGTCTCCGTCAAGCTTTCCGGCCCTCTTCCGAGGATTTAGGCTTGACTATTACAGGATCCCAACAGTCCTCATCGCGGCGCCCTGGAAGCTTTTGATTCTCGGCCGAAATCTTGACGCATGCCCACATTTTCACGCGAGGGTGGGGTCATGGAGTCTTCAAGCGGAATTCGCTCGAGGCCCCTACCGTCGACGAGTAGCGAGTATCCACGCTGCTTTGAGTACCCGCAGAGAAAACTTTTTCCCTAAACCCTAAACCCTAAAGCTCCCAGATTTCAGATCTCAGAAGGTTTCGGGGGGCAGTGGCATGGAGCAGTTTGGGGTTGTCGGCTCACCACCGGGTTAAGACTTCGGGGCTGAAGGTCCACCTGGACCCCACAAGTATGTAGAATAGTCGCCGATTGGGGTTTAGGGCTTTAGGGTTTATAAGCAGAGCCCATCGACGTTGCAGAGGTCTCTGGGTTTCCGATTCTTGCATCAGCTCTCTGTAGTAGACCCGCGGGCGACCGAAGCCATGTTGTTATGTCCAACTGCACCGGCGCTTGAGGTTTTCGCGTGCAGCAAAGATCGGAGCCCAGCATACAGCTACATCTACATCATGGCGAATTGGAGACCCCTGACGGTCCAAGCAGTCCCCATCCATGGTTTTCAGTACCCGAAAACGGCCCAAAGTCCTAATAACCCACAGGCTCCATGCACCTTTATAGTAGATACTTAGGCCTTAAAGGGGTCCCTATATAGGTTCTTTAAAGTATCTACTATATGGGTACATGGAGCCTTAGGGTAATGAGGAGCACCTCGACCTCGACCCTTCCGATACTATCCCCGAGCGTGCAGCGGTTGACGTTCAGAGTCCAGCTCAGTTCGAGGAGTTGAGGGTTTCTCAGTGGTATATTACCCTAAACCCTAAACCTTAAACCCTAAAGCCGTAAGCCCTAAACCCTAAACCCTAAACCTTAAACCCTAAACCCTAAACCCTAAAGCCTAAAGCCCTAACCCCTAATCCCTAAACCCTAAACCCTAAACCCTAGAGCCCTAATGCCTAGCTCAGCGGGACCATCACAAATCCCAAGCTGGCCGTTCCTGATAGACCATGCAATCAAGGCGGCAATATGGGGCTTGGAATAAAACTGGTAACTCAATTTATTCATAACTGGTAACTCAATTTATTATACTATGCATCCCAACAACTTTATTCTAAACCCTATAAGCCTACTCTAATTGTCAGGGCCTTCATATTAGAAGTCTGAATGGGTTATATTCACCCTAGATGCGAACGGTGTCGTCTTGGAAGTTTGTTGTTTTGCCTGTGAGGCTTGGGTAGTTATATCCCCTTATGCTTTAGCGGTACTATACTATATGACACTTTATAGACTATATACCTCATACCATATTCTATATACTGTCTAGTAAATAGTAAATACTATCTTTCACCATACAAGTTATACACTATACACATCCTCTTGTGATTGTTGTAACTCCTGCTCCATCGGTCTCTTCTTGTCGATCGTTTATAGAACCTTGGATAGAAGCCTTCAAGGCTCTATAAATCACCACGATTTAGGGCTTGGGGTTTCAAAGGGCACTCTGGTTGTTACAACCCTAAATCGTATAACCCGTTTGATGATCTTCTTGGTTCTGCGCTGTCAGTTTGAGCTTGCTGAGTCGAAGCTACCAAACTGGGCCTTGCATGTTTTTCCTTATAGGGTTTGGGATGGGTTGAAATCTTGAGGTTTAGGGGTGACGACTTAGGGCTTAGGGTGTCAGATTATTGAAAGTTAAGGGTTTAGGATCGAGATTTCCGGGTTCAGGGCCAGTTGGCTTAGAGTTGAGACTTTAGTACCTGGGGTTTGCGGTTTAAAGTTCAGGGTTCAGGGGTTTAGGGCTTAAGGTTTAAACGTCTGGACTGGGCGCCGAGATTGACGAGGAAGTGGCTGCTCCTCAAGGAGGACACCTGCAACCTACTGGTTCGCGACGACGGTGAGTTAAACCCCCCCTAAAACCACGTAAACCCTAAACCCAAACCCCTTCACGCCTTCTGCGACTCCCTCAGCTTCGTAATCTCAGATGTGGAGCACAAGCCAGACCCACGTCCACTAATCACCTTTGAAGGCCCTTAATGTATGTGTGTGTAATGTAATCGAGTCTAGCATAATGTAAGGCAGGGTAAGGTACGGCAAGGTAATGTATACACGAACATTACATACGTACATATATATATATATATGTACACGCAGATTTGTTCGTTTGCTTGGTCGTTCATGTTTGCATTTTCATCTGTGTACTGTTCCAACAAGTCAAATCCCAAAGCCTTCGACGACCCTGGCTTGAGATAATGAAGATGTCGGCATAAGTTGGTATCTCTTTGTCATTGTTTACAGTACGTAGTCATAGTCTATAATGCGCCCAAAGCCTTAGTCTATTTTGGCAAGCTTAAGGCCCCTATAGCACTGTAAAGCCCCGTCACTCTCTTCAATGCTGAAAAGCTTAGGGTTCAGGGTTAGCACTAACAACAACTGCTCTGACTATCACGACCTTCACATTAGGACCCTCACCTCTCTGAATCGGTATGGCAAAGACGTTGCAGCCCACCTGTGGCGGCCGACAAAGGGACGCTGCCATGGCTCTTGCTAATTGCTGATATGCCCTAAACCCTAAGCCCCAAACTAACCCGAAACCCCGAACTAGACCCGAGACCCCAAACACCAGACTAGACCTAAACCCCAAGCCCCAAACTGGGCCCTAAACCCGAAACGCTGAGCCCCAAGGCCAGCACCCGAGACCCCACGCTAGACCCTAAACCCGAAGCTCCAAACCCTAAGCTCTAATCACCAACCCCGAAACCTTAAACTCGACCCTGGGTGCCCTCATATAAGAACCTTCATAATTCGAATAGGGTTTGGGGGTGTGTACATATATATATATATACTATAGCTATGGTAAGAACCCCCCAAAACGCTATTCTAATTATCAAGGCCCCTACAGTAAGCCCTCGACCCCTAAACTAACTTGTAAAGGCCCTGGGCTCCACTTCTTTCAAAAGTAGCTTACTAGTCCTTTGGGTAGTTCTCTAGATTAGATTCCCTTTGTAGGGGCCTTTCTACAAGGGGGGGCCCACAAAGGGACCCTAGTTTAGAGAAGTACCCGTATATTACCCAAGAGGGGCCATATACACGAGGATGATGGAAGTAGGTCTTCCGAAACCATGATTCGGATGATCTTTGGAGGGCCGTACTTCATTCGGGTAGTTACTGGCCATATTATGCTAGAGCCCCGAATATCCTATTTAGGACTCCTTATTCTGCTTTCCTGACATGAAATCCATTAAAAAGTAGGTTCTGCTGGTCCAGGTCATAACCCCAGTTACCTTGTGTTTAGGCGGCTGCTGCCCGCGGGAATAAGCGGTGATTAGGGTTTCTGTTTCCCTTGATCTGGGACATTTTCAGGTGGGTAGTTACCGTTATAGGAGCCTTATAGAAGGTCTATATAGCTTATGGAAGCCTTATAGAAGCCCTACATACCCTAAACTCCCACCTGTCCTTGAACTTGAACTAGATTCCGAGTCGCAGTTTCCGGGTCTCTTGAACGAAGATTTATGACGATTTCGGGTTTCAACACCTAAACCCCTAAACCCTAAACCTTCCCAAGTTAACGAGTCGTGATAGTCATGCTGACGACTTAGAACCCTCAAGGAGGACGCTGACACTTTGGGCTCTCAGTGGTCGGAAGATCGACAGCAAACTTCTCGTGTGGCCTGGACATCGAAGGCGGAACTGCAGCCGGGCACTTGGCCTTGCTGTGGGGTTTGGGGTTTAGGGATGGGGGTCTGGGGTTTTTGTGGTTTGGGGTTTAGGGAGGGGGGTCTAGGGTTTTGGGGGTTTGGGGATTGGGGTTTGGGTTTTTTGGGGTTTGGGGTGTCGGGTTTAGGGTTTAATTACGGGACGTGGCGCAACATACTCGAGGGGCCTAACTACTAGCCGGCTGCATGGTCAGAATTTAGAGGTGTCGAGTTGGATGGGTCCAAGCATTCTCGCTGAGTTTAGCGGTTTTCAATTTCATGTTGGTGTCTTTTGAAACATGGCCACTGATTTCAAGGTTTCTGAGTCATGGGCCTGGCTACGCAATTTCAATTCTGTCTCCAACTACATCTGAGATCCGAGGTTTCGTCTCAGTAGTAGGGCTGGGATTAACGTAACTCTTGGGATGCCGATTCGGCCTACCGCGGCGGTTGAGCTTCACGTTAACATGTGCATCATACTATCTTGAGCTTACCACCGAAACCCACAAAGCTACCTCGCTTAGGGCTTGTACTAGTACCAAGGGAATCATAGCAAGCAGCCGCTAGAAGGGTAGGTTTTGTCGGAACTATAAAAGTAACAAAGGAAAAGCACCGTAGACAGGTGGAGCTAAACATCTAAACCCGCAGCCCGAGACCCTCAACCATACCCATAGGCTCCCTTGTAGTTCCTGTTTGTGGTTTGCAGTTAGGATCCTAGAAGGTATCCCCAAAAAGGAACTACAATGGAGCCTATGGGTACCCATAGGCCCCACAGTAGTTCCTTATTGGGATTCATATTTAGAATCCTAAAAGGTAATCCCAAAAAGGAACTACAATGGAGCCTATGGGTATTCCCAGAAATCCACCAAGAGACCGCAAGCCCTTTCCGCCTAGAACTCAGGCCATGGGGTCCAACTCTATGCCAGTGCGCATTGCCCATGGCTTCCTGGCTTTCATGCGGCAGTATTTGGGTAGTTTTCTGAATTAGGGTCCCTCTTGGGGTCCTTTTTATAAGGGTGCCGTACCATAATGGGGACCTAAATTGGACCCTAATTTGGAGAACTACCCATTTGGAGGTTCATGATTCATGGGTCGTTATAAGAGGGGCTTGTGAGTACGGTAGCTATAATTGCGACGGGGAGTTGTAACCTTACTCATAACTACCCATGAAGCTCCAGGTAGGGTTTGCGGTTGGAGGCTTTTTTGAGCTTGCGGCTCGTGTCGAGTCTCAACACGGTTCCTCTCATGACCGGGCTAGGTTTCCGCATTGAACCCCAAAGACCCTGTAAAGCCCAAAAGAACCACTTAATTCTTCTTATAGGGTTTCAGATCAAGGCTAAAAGATGACGCAGCCAGAAGAGTATTTCCAGGTATCCTGTGCTGAATTGTTGAAGTCGCCCTACCATGCTGGGAGTGTATCAGAAAATCAGGGAACCCCGCCTCGCTACAGACACCAGACCTGCAAGAGTGTGATCCTTGTTATGAAGCAGCCTTAGCTCTATCAAACCCTGAAAGCCTAAACCCCGAACTCCTTATCCTTCGGCATTTCTTTGCGACGCCCTTAACCATGAAGAGTCTATCTCAACTTAGATCCCTGACTATGACACCAGTTAAGAATGGAGGGGCCTTAACTATTCAGGGGTCTACACTGGTCTATATATGGCATATTGAGTCTTTCTCATAAGCTATGAGATAGGGCTTCTTTGTGGCATTCTATGATGGCAGGATTTCGCACGACTTAAGAAATGACGCAGTCTCGGCTCTCTTGACGATTCCGGGCCGCTGGGGCAGGGCATAGGTGGACGTGGTGTCAGCACACCCTAAACCCTAAACCCTAAACCACCTTGCAAGTTTAGTGTTCAGGGTTGAGGTTTTAATTAGTTCAGGTTTAGGGCTGAGGGTTCAGTGACCTAGCCGCCACCCGGAGTACATGTGCAGACACAAGTTAGGCTGTCTCAACAAGGCCTCCCCCTCCCACCCCCCACAGCCAAAACCGCTTGATTCGATAAGTATAGATGGTCTCAATCGCGAAGCCTGCAAGCCCCAGCAAGAAGTGTCGGAATATTTTGATTGAGGGAGACCTGTCTGAAATCCTCCTAAACGGAGGGTTCCCCAAACCATGAGACCCAAGCAGCATACTCCTTGTTTGAAGAATCGTTACAGCATAATCGCTACAGAACCCTGCGCCCCTTGAGAGCAATGTCGGACCTTCACTGCCAAACCTTCAACCCTACCCAAATCCTAAACTTAGGGTTGGGGTTTCACAGGCTTAGGCCCGAAACCCTACCCTAAACCCTAGACCCTAAACCCTAAACCCTGAACCTTTTTTCTTTCAGAGGCGTAGACCCGAAACCCTAAACTTAGGCTTCAGGGCTCTCATGAAGGAGCCTTGACCCTCAACGCGTGTTGAGCCCTGGACCCGTAGTTGAGGCTCTTATAGAGCTATCAATGAGACCTGGCAGATACCCTTCAAGCAACCCGTAACAATTCAAACAAAAATCGACCAAACAACTCAGAAGTATCGTATCGACCCTAAACCCCATCCGAAACTCTAAACCCCTGAACCCCTAAACCCTAAACCTAAACCCCCAAACCCTAAACCCCTAAGCCCTGAACCCTAAACCTTCTGGAGCAGTCCGTTGAGGCTGGGCCATCGCCTGGTTGGACTTCTATCAGACGCCGGCCATTGTCACTGAGGGGACCTTTTCGGAGGCGCACGGTTTAGGGGTTAGGGCTTAGTGCCTAAATAATTACCAATACTGTTTTGGGGTTCCTTACTATTTTGAGTATAGGATAATATACCCCAAAACCCTATACTATTTATTAAGGCCCACATTAGGGCTTGGGGTTCAGGGCCTTGGGGGGTTTAGGGGTTGCGGGGTTTAGGATTCACGGTTTAGAGGTTAAGGGTTTAGGTGGATGTGGTTTTGTTGTGTTAAGCGGACGGGGGGGAAGAGAGGCTATAGAAGTGTTTCAGAAGGGTTTGGTATGGTTTCAATATGTTTCAATATGGCTTCTTGTTGTCTGTGCGATTTGAGGATGATTTTTGTAGAGTGTTTGGATTATATGGTCTTACTGCTTAGGGACTTGAGGCTTAGTCGTGGCTTTAGGTCTTGCGAGGGTTTTTCTAGTGCTTATCCCAACCCCTAAACCGTAAAACCCTAAACCCTGAACCCTAAACCGGTTTATGGCTTCTTAGTGCCAGGGGCTGCGTCTTAGCATTAAGAGTTGCCAGTGTTGTTGGGGGGGTCGGGCTTCGAGGTCTTGGTTGAGGGTTTAGGAGTTTAGGAGGTGTGTCTTGAGCTGGCGATTCTGGGTATCCTCAACCCAACAGGTTTGAACGGATGATAGGGGTAGTAGCAGATTGCGACTGCCTATCATCTCCGTTGTAGTTCCTTTTTTGAACTACAGGTGGGGCCCAGGTGGCACTCAGAACAGTGGATGACAGGTTGTTTGTCCGTGATTCGGGGTTTTTGGCCAACAGCTTTGGGGTTTTAACGACAGGAAATGAAGCCTAAACCCTAAACCCTAAAGCCCTAAACCCCTAAACCCTCAGCCCTGTAGTAGGGATTTATGATGGTCGGTTTGGGTGCCAGATTTTGCCGGGAGTCCCGATATCCAGGTCAACAGTTCCTTGCTGCCTTTGCCACGAGGCGGAAACTGTTCCAAAGCCGAGGTCCGAGAAAATCACTACTACTTAGTAATCATTACTAATAATTATTAAGAATTATTTATAATTTTCACCTACAGCCCTCCATGACATTGTGGCAAACCACAAGACCCAAGACAGAACGGGACGGAGCCACAGCCCCAATTTCCCCATAGTCCAAGAGACGGTCCTAAACCTTGAGCCTCAAACCCGAAAGTCTTAACCCTCACACCGAAACCTTAGACCCTAGCACCTGCAAACCCTAAACCCTAAACCCTAAACCCTAAACCCTAAACCCTAAACCCTAAACCCTAAAGCCTAGACCCTAAAAGCCCTTCAGTCCTAAACCCGAGCACCCCTAGAAACCCCTAAAACCCCCTAAAACCCCTAGAAATTCCTAAAACCCCTAGAATGCCCTACAACCCTGAAAACCCTTAAAAACCTTCAAACCCCTAAAACCCCTGAAAACCCTTAAAAACCTTAAAACCCCTAAAACCCAAAAAAACCCTAAGCCCGAAACCCTAAAACCACCTGCGAGGTCAAAGGATTTTTCAAGGAGCTGGTTCGCCCGAAGGCCAGACCGAGCCCCTGGCAAATAGCCACTTTTTTAGAAGGGTTAACAGTGTTAATCGTACTAATATATTGTTAATAGTAAAAACAATAATAATTATAGAAATACAAAATAAGAATAATAGTAGTAACAATCACAAGAGTAGTGCGTGTTTATGAGGAAACTTTACAGATTTTTGCGAATTGTGGGTTTAGGGCTTCAGTTAAGGACTTCAGCGGCTACGGGAAGTTGGGGCTGGGTTGGAGGACTCACACCCTAAACCCTAAACCCTATACCCTATACCCTACTTAGGCTGGGGGTTTCGACTTTGCAGTCGCCTGGAGGCCCCCAAAGGAAGGCCATGAACAGAGGTCAGAGGGTTTAGGGTTTTGGGCTTTGGGGTTTAGGGTTTAGGGTTTAGGTCAGAGGGTTTAGGGCTCTAGGTTTTGGGATGTAAGGTGTACAGGCTTTAGGGTTTAGGCTTTGAGGGTTTAGGGTTTTAGGTTTGGGGATTTAAAGGTGTACAGGCTTTAGGGTTTAGGCTTTGAGGGTTTGAGGGTTTGGGATGTAAGGTCTAGGGTTTTGAGTTTTGGGTTTCGTAAACAGAATCATTTTTGCGAAGGGAGTGGATCTCAAGTGCTGTGAGATGACGGCGCTTCAGATGCGATGCACGTGATTCTGTGCAACATATGAGTGCTCATGAGTTTATCTTAGCACTATTCTGTAATCCTAAACACTATTCTGTAAACCCGAATTGGGGCATAATACTGTTACATCAGGATTTTGGTTTTGGATCGGATGTGCCGCCCCGTGTTGCGACCGCAGACCCTTACTGTCCATGTAATTGTATACTAGTTACTACTGCTTTAAAGCGGATCAAAGAGAGTTCAGGGGTTGTTAGTCGGCTCCATGTTGCGCTCTTGTTGCAGCTTACGATAATGATAGCAAGAGATTCCGGCCGCCGGCTCTTACAGCAGCACCCGTGACAAGGTTTAGCTAGGGTTCAGGGTTCAACATTCAGAGCGTTCGTGGCAGGGCTTTCTACAGGATTTTCCAGCGACGCTATGCTTTGATACTGGGGTGCAGGGAAGCATTTCGAGTTTGCAGTCTGTTGCCGGTTTGGGTGATTCACGGTTTGTTCAGGGACTAGACCCCAAGACGCCGGTTTTTAAAGCTGCCTAAGACACTTCATTCTTAACTCGCTTCGTTTCTCAGATCTCTCCTGGTCTGGGAGAAAGGGCCTTTTGGGTTTCCGGGTGCATGGCTGAGACTGGGACCGGCAAGGTTTTGTAGACATCGCCATCCGTTTTCATCATGTCTACTCTCGAGTCCCTAAACCCTAAACCCTAAACCCTAAACCCTGAACCCCTAAACCCTAAACCCGAATGCCCACACCCCCAAAGCCTTACAAAGCTAGGACCCCGGAATCTAAATGAAGCCCTGAACCGGAAAAGGATCCTGAACGCTGCCCTTATAGGAAGTCCGGGACCTTAAGAAACGGAACCCTAAACCCTAAACCCTAAACCCTAAACCCCAACCCAACCCTAATCCCTAAGAAACGGAACCCTAAACCCTACCCTAAGGGTCCATGTACCCAAATAGTAGATACTTTGGCCTTAAAGTAGTCCCTATTTGGGTACTTTGGGGGCCAAAGTATCTACTATTTGGGTACATGGACCCCTAGGGCTAAACCTTAAAATCGGAACCCTAAACCTCCGCATGCAGGACGCTTTCCCCCACAACCACGTGAACCCGCAGACCAAGGAGATCAACCGCCTGGGCCGCCCGCGCCAGCTCGGCTCCCAGAAACTGCACCTTGGGACTTCGGATGTAGAGTTTGTAGGTACACCTAAATAAGAGTAGGGTTTCTTTAAAGGGTTCCTTAAAGGGGATAAGATAAGGGATACTATAAGGGTTCTGTAATGTATGGGGCCTTAATAATTGCCTATATTATTTCCGGGTTTCTGATTAAAAAAACTATGGTATGATGGGCCCCAAAACCCTCTTCAAATTAGTAAGGCCCCTACACTAGGGGGTTGGGGGTTCTTCTTCGTGGGCTTAGAGGGGCTTAGGGGTCTAACTAGAGGGCTTGTGGTTTGGAGAGTTCGGTTTATAGGGTTTATGCAGGGTTTAGGGTTTAGGGTTGCGGCTTCATTCGGGTTCTCTGTAGCAAGGCGATTCCTCCAGATGTCGGCTGGTCAGTTCTCTCAGGTTGTAAGTACTAAGTACTCAGGTTTCGGGTTTTTGAGTTTGGGGGTTAGGGTTTTAATGTTGCAAGGGGTAATGGTAACATAGGGAAACTGGGGGGGGGGGGTGACAACAGCAACAACTAGATATACATAGCAATGTTATTCCGTGGCATTCACAAGCACCCCTTATCGCACCAAGCGAGCCCGGAAGCTCAGAGTTGCATGGTTCAGGAATCATTGATTCAGGCCTCTGTGATACGAAGCTTCCCTGGACTTTTGACTCTTGTCTCACTTGGTTTAGGCTTTGGGGTTTAGCTTAGGTTTTAGGGATTTTGGGTTTAGGGTTTAGAGTTTAAGGTTTAGGGTTTGGGGCTTGTCGGATTGTTTCAGCATGTTTCTGTCGGCTTCCCAGTTTCAGGCTTAAACCTCCTCGAAACCCCAAACAGAAAGTCTCGTGCCACAGAGTTCTTTGTTCGAGCGATACTGCAATGTACCCAAAATTGATACCCTAAACCCTAAACTATGCGTCTTGATAAAAAAAACTATGCGTCTTCTAATTTGTAAGTCCCTATAGTTTGCTGCCAGGCGGTCTTCCATCATAAAACCCATGAGATGCTCCAGGGACCAACGGTATGGAACCACTTCTTAGGAGCCTTTAAGCACGTCCGGTATTTTCCAGTATTACATAATAGGGACTATAAGGTCGGTATATTATAGTTTTGCATAACAAAACTAAAGGTTCTATAAAGGCACATTATGATGGTATAGAATAGGGACTATAAGGATATCTTTATGTGCTAGCCACCCCAGAGACGGGTTGACAAAAGCCATGAACTGGAACCGAATGCACAAACACACAAAGCCCTGTAGCCCCTAAACCCAACATCACCTACAAATCCCCAAACCTTCCATGTTTCCTCAGTTGCCGACTGCGAAACCCTCCCCACTCAGAGCCCTTAAGTACTACATCGGAGTTTCAGAGGGGGTTCCCAACATAGTCATGACGCACTCACTCAGATGCTTGATATAAGGACCGCAGGCATCTTGAATCCGCAATCTCACCTAGCATGAAGAAACTCCGTCATCTGAGGTACCAAGAGGACGATGCTCCCTGGGCCTTCGCTGCCTGCACACGATGAAGGACCCTGCCCTTATTTCTTCCTTGTTGAAGGGCCTAAGCGTAGAAGGATGTCTACCGGGAAGGGCGAATGATATGATTGTACACCAACCCTATGCTTCCTAACACATGATCAAGTACCTTCCAACATCATGCTCTACTTGTTGTTTGCCTTCTTAACCCTACTTGTGGCTCTCTTACAAGGGACCTTGTTGAGAGGGTCTATATCCCCTAGGGTTTAGGGTTTAGGGTTTAGGGTTTAGGGTTTAGGGTTTAGGGTATATCCCCTAGGGTCCTCCTAATCCTAACTCCTATATGAGGCCCGAGGCTCTGGGCTTCGGGGTCAGACTTTACTTGCAGGACTACATGATAGATAGGGGTGGTTGTCAAAATTATGGGCCCTTTTGGGTTTAGGGTTTAGGGTTTAGGGTTTAGGGTTTAGGTACCCTAAATAATAGGTGCCGTATTATAATAAGGACCCCCCATATGTATGTAAACATGTAATAGCACAACGACCGTACCGCCGCAGAGCAGGGCAAAAGCGCTGTGATCCTTTCCCGAAAGCACTGTACTGAGAGATCGTGCATTTTTTTTTGCGTTTGTTGCTGTGGAACGCCAGGAGGTGCTCAGTGAGCCGGCTGTTCGATTTTGAAGTTTGCGACGAGCTCGTGGAATGCTGTAAGCCTCAAGGCGCTGTACTGCTGTATTACCACACGTACATTTAGAGTGTCTGAACACCACTTGATGGTATGTTTCGTAGTGAGAGTATCCGTTCGGCTATCTTGTGTTTCGATGACGCAGAGCCGCCGTAGGGCTGGCTGTATATGCAGTTCGATTGACCTCCTCTTACGCATCTGCTGAAAAAGTCTCGGCAGAGACAGGACTAAAGACAAAAGTGTTTAGGGTTCAGGGCGTCTTTGCTTCCCAGGACGGATTCCCTTTAGGTCAGGTTCCAATAATAGGTTGTCGCTCATTTAAGAGGTCTGGCATATCTTTTTGCGCCGCAACTTCGAAGCTAGGTGAACTTGACGGTTTCCGAGTAAAACAGGTTTTGGACCTATAGACTTTGAGTTGCAGTGTAGACATCAACAAGGGTGTAGGAGTAAAGAGTTTACATCCCTTCGCATTTAGCCATAAGGACCTTTTGAAGCCGCTGGAACATCCTTCTTTATAATGTAGGGTCCTTAATCATTAGAATAGGGTTTTGGTGTCCATTATACTGGAATTATATAACCCCCCAAACCCTATTCTAATTATTTGACGGCCCTTATATTAACAGACACACAAAGCATCCTTCTTAAAACAAACACCTAAAAAGGCGAATTATGCGCAGCAAGCTCAGTAAAGGGGCCTAGAGGACGGTCCTGAGTAGGGTTTAGGGTTTAAGGCTTAGGCTTTAGGCTGTAGGGTTTAGGGTTTAGGGTTTAGGGTTTAGGGTTCAGGCTTTAGGGTTCAGGGTTTAGGGTTCAGGGTTTAAGGATTGCTTTCACAAATTAGGGAATTTAGGGTTTAGGTGTTACGTTCTCTGAATT